>MU748956.1:132227-180265 GCA_026770625.1 Nicotiana glauca
TGCCAATATGATCATTTATGATTTGCTAAAGACTTGAGGAAACGAAAAGTGAACATATGAGCTTGTTGAGCCTTGGTAGGAATTTCCTTGTATGTAATTGGGCCTTATGTGCATTCTTGATATTTTCTTGATGATTATGGATCAAGTCGATCACCTCGGTGATAATAGATGCATCTATAGTTCGGGTCGCTCGACCCTCGGCAGTGCACAAATTATTTTCTGTTGGAATGGGCCGTCGACCTCGGCATGATTGTGCATGATTTATATGCTTACATTTAGGTATGACATGATCCCTTGTTTAATATGAAAAAGGAAAAAATGGTAATTGAATTATTGTCAAGAACATGAACATGACTTATCTTTTAAACTTGTATTATTGGAGAGCCTTATGTTGTATATCTCACATTATTATCATATTATCTTGACTTTAGTAAGTATCAAGTCAACCTATCGTCTCTACTTCTTCGAAATTAGACGGGATACTTACTGGGTACATGTTGTTTATGTACTCATGCTACGCTTCTGTGCTTAAATGTTCAGGATTTGACGCAGGTGGATCTGGGCATCATTCTGGTGCGTTTCAGTGAGCACGTCCGAGGCTTCTACAGTGAGCTGCTTCCCTTTTCATGCCGATCCACAGCCGAAGAAGTCTTTCTTTGTATTTTTGTTTCTGTCTATCCTGATTCAGACAGTAGGATAGTATATTATGCTTTTGTGTATATTCTACTAGTTGCCCATAGCTTGTGACACCAGGTTCTGGCACACACGTTAGTTGACATTCATTTTTGGGTTGTATAACTATTTTAATGCAGTATTATCACTCTAAGCTTTCGCCTTAACTTTGGAAAATCTGTGATGCTTTGTTTTTTTTTTTTTTTGAAAAAGGGAAAATGAGAACTTAATTATACTTCCGCGTTGGCTGGCCTGACATTGGTGTCGGGCGCCATCATGACCTATTATGAAAAATGGGTCGTGACAGATATGATGTTCATTATGCTTCCTTAATGATTCTTCTTTATTGGTTATTGCTAGAATATGATATTCCCCATAGCATGTTCCCTTCCCAAGTTATTTTGTTGATTCATGTTATTATGCTTCCAATTGTATATATTGTAACTGCACAGGTTTATATGATTGTCGTGTTCTAGTCTCGTCACCACATCATCGAGGTCAGACTCGACACTTACCAGTACATGGGGTCGATTGTACTGATCCTACACTCTGCACTCTTTTGTGTAGATTTCTGTACCGGACCCGGTGAGTAGCTGAGATAGCTGCCTTCAGTCCAGGGAGACCAAAGTAGAACCTTAATAGTTGGCTTGCCTAGCTTTCAGGAGTAGGCGCCATCACAACTCGCGAGGGTGGGAAATTCGGGTCGTGACAATAGAAACATTGCAGAAGTACTACTACTAATAGTAATATAATATTACAAAGAAAAATGATAAATAAATCATAAGAATATAATAATATGTAACAACAAACTATATTGAAAAATATAAAAAGAAGTACATCGAAATACTGGCAATGAGAAAAAAATGATACCATAGGTGATAGCACTGATAATAATTACACTAAATATAATGAAGGAAAGCTAATGATAATAATAATAGAAAGAAGTACTAATATTTTTTTTCTTTTTAAGGTGTTGTTACGAAAAGAAAACGATAATATTAATATGATAGTAGTAGTTATAGTACTACTTAGTAAATAGTGATAATAATAATAGATAAATAACAATAATAAGGTCTCAAATTAGTAAAAAAATATTTAATCTGAAGTAGGTGCATGCCAATCCCTAGCAACGGCACCAAAAATTTGACGAGACCAATATATATTGGATTTTCCTGCTCGTGCTTTCTAGTATAATTTATGATATCGTCCCCAGAGATTGGAACATCTATGCTACAAAATTTTAATATTTCAACTACTATTTGAGAGAATCAATTTGATGAAAAGTGATTAAGGTTTAAAGCTTGTTAATTACTTAAACAAAAATCAAGAACTTTCAAAAAAATTATAATTTAAAAGAGTTGGGAATCGTTGAATTCACTTGATAATATATTATAATAAAATATCAATTTTTACATGTATTTCTCTGAGTAATAATTTCTTATTGCTAATACGATTATGTTCAGTTCAGTAAGAAGTAGTCAATTAATAACACTCCATGACATTATGTGATTAATTGAGTTCAATTTAGTGACGATTAAATCAAAATATTTTTCTTGCTTGAATTTTGCTAAAAGGTAGTAAAACTTTTTGTGAGAACATATTTACTAAAAAATCAATAATCTCGCCTACAATAATTGCTCCATAAGAATTAAAACTGAGGCAAGCAAGATTACGAACTTGGAATAATAGTTTACTAAAAATTACTCTCACTTTATTATTTTATTCATTGATTATTATATATATTTCTTCGTGAGAATTACAAAATAAATATAAGAATAACTTAGAGATAAATTATATAGAAGTGATAATAATAATTAATAAAAAATATTATTACAGCATAGTACAAAGTATAAAAAAAAAACCCAAGGATGTATTAAACTGAGATAGATTTCATAAACAATCCCAACAAAAGAAGTTACTCCATTACCAAGTAAGAAAAACTAATTTAGAAACAAAGAACTTAATGAAGAAATATTATTCTTCTAAAAGAAAGACAACTAGTAGAAAATACTAAAGACAAAGGAGAGAGACCAAAGATTAGTTTTCTCCCAGCAAGACTAGATGTCTTCTTTCAAAAATTCACACTCTATTTATAGAGTTTTATGCCTAAGGTTCTACATAGTTGCAACTATGGAAATTGCAGGTGCAACTATAGCTTTGCCAATTGAGTTTCATTCTGCAGAGAAAGAACCATAGTTTCAACTATAGTTTTCTAGTTGCAACTATGTAATTTTCTTCATGATTTTCGACTGCTATCATCACAACTATGGTACTTTAGTCTATTTATTTCTTCATTCCTAATTGGCTACTCAATTCCCACTTTTTTGCTTCTTTTCTTCAATTTTCATATGCTCTTTCTCTTACGAAGTATGTTAGAAAATATAGGAGAACATAATATTTATTCAAGTTTTATTTAAAATCTTTAATATTTAACATATAAAAATATATTAATAAATTATATCCATCACAACATGTTTACGATCCCTTACCTGAGGGTGATGCAATCTTCTATCTTGTGCCCGCACTCCTGGTGGAATTCGCAGAGGGCATCGAATTTTCTGGTATTTGGGTCAGATCTCATCTTTGGCATCCACTTCACCTTCATTCCGAGTTTCTCTAGGGCGAAGACTATTTCTGTAGGCGATACACAAAAATGCTTAGCAGAAAACAAGGGGGCAATGCATCTCTCATTCCTATGAGTCCTTGTCCTTATTGTAGATAGGCCATCATCATATCGGAAGGCCGGAGGGGCGGGTGCCCTGAAGTATGCCTGAGGTCCTTCCCTTTTGGCCGTGGGACTGGGTGATCCCTCCTTATGTTATCTCTTCATTCTCTTCTGGGCTCGGCTGATCTCACACAAACTCACACCACAATTAAATGTAGTGAAGCGGTCGAAACAATGATAAAACCCAACGCGAGTTGGGGTTGATTCCTCAGGGAGTTAGAGATAGGATTAGGTATACACCTAGTGTAATTGCACAATATGCCTCAATTTGCACTTCCACATTCATGTTGGTTGTTTCTATATCTAATTAAAACTATTGGTTGCAAGTAATAAACTAGAAGGCGATGTTTTTATTTTTGGTTGTTTTTCAAATGATAGGATCTCGGGTCATGACTTCCACATAGGTGGCTACCTAACGGGTTTTAAACTATAGGAAAATTTTGTTAATCGGGATCGCAATATAGCAATCACACGTAATTGCTCACTCTATGCCCAATTTGTCTTTCTCATACCCAAATGGGTATTGTACAAATCAAGTAATATATGCTCATGTCGGGTCTTACTATCCCTAGATTTGACCCTTTAATTAGGGCTATCAATTTCTTGAATTCACCCTAATTCCTTGTTAGCCAAGTTTTCCTATGCTTAGTCTCTCTTTGTCAAGTAAAGACTAGGTCAAATAAGCATGAATCAATGTTTGCAGCCATTAATCCTGGAATTCAGGCATAAACAAGGCCAAATATCACTAACCCAATCACAAATAAGCCCTAAAATTAAATACATATTAAGTATCCACACTAGGGTTGAGCCACAACCCTAGCTAAAGATTTAGCTACATGAAAAATAAAGAAATACAAGAAGAAATTAACGTAAAATTCATAATAATTGATTAGACAAACAAAATCTGATGTTTAGAATTTAATCTAGTACAAAATTACTCTAATAAGTAAAAAAAATGGCTCAGGTGTACTTCTGCAAACTAATGTTAACCTAAAAATGACAAAAGTTTCTATTTGTACTAAGATGAAAATATCGAACAAAAATGCCCATGTAAAGGTTGTGCGGCCGCATAATTTTGGTGCGGTCCGCACAATGGGCTTCTCCGGCCGCAAAATTATCATGCAGTCCACAGTCTTGGGAATTTGGCACAAAATTATCGTGCGGTCCGCAGTCTTGGGAATTTGGGCTTGGGACTTCAGTCTTTTCGGTACGAATAAAAGTGGGTGCGGCCGCACAAAAGTGATGGGGTCCGCACTCTTCTGCTTTTGGACTTGAACTCTCTGATTCTTCAATCTTGCAGACCAAATAATAATCACTGCGGCCACACTTGACCTCCTGCGGCCGAACAATATTGGTGTGGTATGCACTCGGTGAGCTGGCCCAAACACTACTCTCTAAATCTGTAACGACCCGACCGGTTGTTTCATGAATTACTTCTCCTTTTCTCCCATTTCTACTTCTTTATGTGTTTTTAAGCTATTTATGTGGTATCGGATTGGCTTGTTCGGGTTCGGAGTGGTTTTGGAAAAGTTTGAGACACTTAATCTCTTAAGTTGGGCATTTAGTTGTGAAAGTCAATCGGAAGTTGACTTGTGAGTAACCGATCTCGGTATTTTGTTTTTATGATTCGGATAGCTTCGTGATGTGATTTGGGACTCAAGAGTGTGTTCAGAGTGTAATTTGGAGGTCCGTGGTAGATTTAGGCTTGAACTGTCGAAATGGGAATTTTGGCGCTTTTCGGTTGGTAGCGGAAATTTTGATACCGGGGTCGGAATGGAATTCTGGAAATTGAAGTAGGTCTATCGTGTCATTTGTGACGTGTGTGCAAAATTTCAGCTCATTCAGATGAGGTTTGATAGACTTTTTCATTGTTTACGGAATTCGAAAGTTTTGGAATCCTTAGGCTTGAATCCGAGGATGATTTGGTATTTCGGCATTGTTTTGAGTGTTCTGAGGACTGGTATAAGTTTGAATAACGTTATATGACTTGTTCACATTTTTGTTACTTAGATAAGCAGACATATCAAACAAAAGAGATGTCATGTTACTTAGAAAAATAGTCTAACATTGAAAGGTTCAGAATCATAGGCAAGAAGGGGTACTAGTCCAATTTGCAGACTTATAATGAGTATGAGAGTCCAGGGTCCCAAAGCAAAACCCTAACTCGAACACAAAATCAAAATCGCCAAAGGAAACCCTAAATACTGGGTTTTCAAATCGAATCAGACATAGAGATGAGAAGGCGAGCCGTTAAACAAACTCGGGGGTCTCTTTCAGAGACTGATGAGAAACAAATAGACATGATACCAAGAAAGAAAGATGATTCAAGATCATGAAGAACATATTTGAGAAAACTCAAAACTTAAACAAATTCAGAAGAGAGAGGTGATACAAACTTAAACAAAAGTAGATGAAACGTGTTCATCAAACACATATAGTAAAGAGCAAAGAAAACATAACAAGGATTAACATGTGAGTACATGAGTAAAATGTATAGTAGAGAAAGAAAAGTAGAAAGTCAGTACATGCGTAGTAAGAAGAAATCACACGAGCATGATATAAACAGATATACATAAAGAAAAGAAGAAGAAGAAGAAGAAGAAGAAGGATATTTTTTGAAAAAAAATCCTTTCAGAAACCCTAAATCGAAGACAAACAATTTTGAAAAAGGAAATTTGGGGAACACACTTCAAATGTCAAGTAAAGCATAGATACAGCATAGATCTAAGCCAACAACAGAGAAACAACCTCAAATAGCTTAGGGTTTCAAAGAAACCGTATAAATGAGAAAGGCTTGGAAGAAGAATTAGATCCCGAGTTGGAGAGGTCAGGAATCAAGCTCCCGAATCTTGAATATACTGGAGCAAAGGCCGGAGGGGACATAGAACCAAAGATCTGAGAAGATATGAAAGAGAACTGTCGAGGTCAGGTCTCGAAGCTTCGAACAACCATGGTTTAATAGTGGAGGGGGGTGAGTATAGACCGTCCATGGCTTGAGAAGCCATGGAGTCCGATGAAAATTCGGTGAAATAAGATAGGAGGAGGCTAGGGTTTCGGAGATTTTTTAGAGTGTTTGAGAGATGAAGGGTTTCAAAGGCGGCTATTAGAGTGAAATGAGGGATTAGGGTAGGTCGTTCATGGTTAAAAAAGGTAAGGGGGCTTATGGCCGTTGATCAAAATGATCAACGGCCTGGATAAAAAATAGGAGACTGGCAGATTTTAAATTGGGTCGAGGGATCGGGCTGAAATGAAATTGGGTTGGTTCAAATAGGGATAGAATTGGGACAATTTAAGGTTAAAATTGAAATGCAAAATAGGTTGTAATTGCAATAAAGGGAGGCTAAATGTTAAATGGCCAATTTTTTCGTTTTTATTTTGTAAAAATATTGAAAATGATTTTAAAAGCAAATTAAAAGTACTGAATTAGTTAATAATATATAAATATTAATTGAAAAATACTGGTCAAATTTTATAATAAAAAAATGCTATTAATCTTAAAGTAGGTTAAAATTACAATTATATGCAATGTATCTTTAAAAATGCCAAATAAATTTGTAAAAATATACAAATATTTTCTTAACTATATTTTGGTATAAATATGAGAATAAATAAGTTATCCACCAAAATGATAGTCTTGAGAATAATTATTGGGTTTTTGTATTTCTAGAATGGACAATAACTTGATTCTTAAAATCTTTAAGAATTGGAAAAAATATTAAAACACTTGGGTATTCTTATATATGCATATATATGTTATTTTGAAAGTATTTTGTATATAATACATAGGAAAAATTTGGGTATCAACAGCTGCCCCTCTTTACCCGGAAAGACTGAAAGAGTTGTGGGGGTAAAGATATGATGGCCAATTTGACCGAATGAAACGATTTGAAGAATTTTCTCCGAGCACTGGTTCCTGAGCTTCCTACGTATCCCTAGTATTACAGTAATCAGGTCATATGTAGTTCGGGATCCATCGGCGGAATATGTCGATGGAGATTTTCAGAAAAAGGACGCGATATTCAGGTTGAGAAAGATGGTTGACGTCTAGTAGGCTGTGGGAACTGGAGCGGGATCACTCCTTCTGAGATGGACGTTTCTAGCCGGTTTACCTGCAAATGAGCAATGCAAACATATATATATATATATATATATATATATATATATATATATATATATATTGCATATATTTAAACATGATGCAAGTTCCCGTTGGGCCATGAATGTTGTCTTTGGACGGTTAGGATGACGTCATCAGACCATGACGACCTGGGCCATGAAGCACATAATAAAGGATTCGCAGGCTATGAAACGATGTTCTCAGGCTTTGAGAATGACGCCTCCGAACTATGATACCTTTGAATAATGATATGCAGGAGATAAAATTAGGTCCTCAGGCCATGGCATGGCGTTCTCGAGCTATGAAAATGGTGCCTCCGAACAATGACGCCGTCGAAAAATTTGGCAATCTTTCAACCCATGAAATGTGAAAGGCGGCGATCTTTAAGCCCATGAAATGTGAAAGGCGGCGATCTTTCAGCCCATGAAATGCAAAAGGTGGCGGTATTTCAGCCAGCGCAAGATGTAAAAAGGTAGCGATATTTCAGCCATGCAAGATGTAAACGATGTCAATATTTCAGCCGATGGAAGATATAAATAAAGGTGGCGATCTTTCAGCCATGTAAGATGTAAACGGTGGCGATATTTCAGTCGATGCAAGATGTAAATAATGGTGGCGATATTTCAGCCGATGCAAGATATAAATAAGGTAGTGATATTTCAGCCATGCAGGTGTAAGTAAAGTTGCGATATTTCAGTTGATGCAGGTGTGAATAAAGGTGGAAATCTTTCAGCCATGCAAGGTGTAAACAGTGGCGATATTTGAGCCGATGTAAGATGTAAATAAGGTGGCGATCTTTCGGCCATGCAAGAAAAATAAAGTGGCGATATTTTAGCCATGCAGATAGAGGTAGAGCTTAACCTCGGAAGGTAGAAAGGTAGCCTTATGCAATGCAGAAAATGTAGATGGAGGTAGAGCTTAACCTCGGAAGGCAGAAAGGTAGCCTTATGCAATGCAGAAAAATACAGATGGAGATAGAGCTTAGTCTCGAAAGGTAGAAAGGTAGCCTTATGCAATGCAGAAATGCAGATGGAGGTAGAGCTTAACCTCAGAAGGCAGAAAGGTAGCCTTATGCAATGTAGAAAAATGCAGATGGAGGTAGAGCTTAACCTCGGAAGGCAGAAAGTTAGCCTTATGCAATGCAGAAAAATGCAGATGGAGGTAGAGCTTAACCTCGAAAGGCAGAAAGGTAGCCTTATGCATTGCAGAAAAGTAAAAGGCGAACAGTAGTAAAATCTCTTAGTTGATGGCTTGATAGCTGATGGCTTGATAGCTGATAGCTGATTGCGATATTGTGGTTGTTGGGGATGTTGCGTGCAGATAGCAAATGTGAATAAGTGATGGTTCTGAGGGTCGTATTCCTGCAAAGTATGAGTGTATAAATGTATTCGGTGATTTGCAACTTGGGTGCCTGCATCCAAAGAAAAATCATGAGTTTTGTAGAGGGGAAAGGTTAGTTCATATTCCCCGTAGACTTTGCTTGTCTTGCTTGGCTCTGTTTTTAGTGATGTTGTGTATCATCGGGGTAGAGCTGCTAAACAAAGCAATTTTGATAATAGACATGCATGATTTAATAAAAATGTAACATAAATACATAATTGAAAAATAGTTTTCTTTAGATGAACCGACGACTGTGACGCGGTTCAAGACATTGCAACCATTCTTGCTCCGAAATTTTAAGGGTCCTCCTCAAAATTCTACCCCAGTTTACTGGGTTGATACTTCTGACGGCTACTTGCGATGATCGGTTGAAGTTACTTCAGAATTTTGAGGGTCCTCCTCAAAATTCTGCCCCAGTTTCCAATTGCGGGGGAGGGGGGGAATGAAAATTTTATTGAATTGTGACCGGACCCATAAGGCTGCCTATGTATCCCCTCTTAAGGGGAATCAGGTCAGACGTAGTTCAAATTACATCATAATCATAAATGGTTACACATAGTATTGCTTCACTACATCTGAATTGCTAGGCTTCGGCCAAACTTCTCCATCCATTTCTGCGAGTATGAGGGATCCTCTTGTTAGAACTTGGTGAACCATGTATAGACCCTTCTAGTTGGGAGAGAACTTCCCGTTGGCCTCATCCTGTTGCGGGAAAATCTTCTTTAACACTAGCTGCCCCGGTGTGAATTGACTCAGCTTAACTCTTTTGTTGAAGGCTCCGGACATTCTGTTCTGGTAAAGCTGACCATCACAAATTGCGTTCATTCTTCTTCCATCTATAAGGGCTAATTGCTCGTAGTGGCTCTTTACCCATTCTGCGTCGTCGAGTTCTGCTTCCTGTATGACCCTCAAGGAAGGAATTTCTACTTCGGCGGGAATGACCACCTCTATACCATAAACCAGCATATAGGGAGTTGCCCTTGTTGATGTGTGAACTATGGTGTAGTATGCAGACAAAGCAAATGATAACTTCTCCTGCCACTGCTTATGCTTTTCTATCATTTTCCTTAGTATCTTCTTGATATTCTTATTGGCGGCTTCAACGGTTCTATTCATCTGAGGTCTGTAGGCTGTAGAATTCTTGTGTTTGATCTTGAAAGTTTCACACATGGCCTTCATCAAGTCACTATTAATATTGGAACAATTATCAGTGATGATTGATTCTGGAATCCTGAACCGACAAACAATGCGGTCGCGGACAAAGTCAGCCACGACTTTCTTAGCTACTGCTTTGTACGATGCTTATTCAACCCATTTGGTTAAATAATCGATTGTCACTAGAATGATACTGTGCCCGTTTGATGCGGCAGGCTCGATAGGTCCGATAACATCCATTCCCCAAGCGGCGAACGGCCATGGCGAGCTTGTTGCAGTAAGCTCGTTTGGGGGCACCCTTATCATGTCTGCATGGATCTGACAGCGGTGGAAATTTTGAACATAATGAATGCAGTCCGTCTCCATAGTCATCCAAAAATAACTAGCTCGGAGTATCTTCTTGGCTAAGACAAAACCGTTCATATGTGGACCACAGGTCTCAGCATGAATTTCCTCTAGCAGTTTAGATGCTTCCTTCGCATCAACACACCTTAGCAAACCCAAATCCAGAGTCCTCCTATACAGGATTCCCCCACTGTGGAAGAAATTGTTGGACAATCTTCGAAGTGTGCATTTCTGAGTAGCATTTGCAAGCTCTGGATATTCTATTTTGGCTAAAAATTCCTTGATGTCGTGAAACCAAGGCTTTCCATCTGCTTCTTCCTCAACATGAGCGCAGTGTGCTGGCTGATCATGAATCTTCACTGGAATAGGATCTATGAAGTTCTTATCCGGATGCTGAATCATAGATGATAGGGTGGCCAGTGCGTCGGCAAACTCATTCTGGACTCTGGGAACATACCGGAATTCTGTCTTTGTGAACCTCTTCCTAAACTCCTGTACATGATGTAGGTATGGGAGTATCTTGGAGTTCTTGGTTGCCCATTCTTCTCGGACCTGATGTATAAGTAAGTCTAAATCCCCAATCCCTAGCAACTCTTGGATGTTCATGTCAACGTCCATCTTGAGCCCTAAGATGCAGGATTCGTACTTGGCCATATTATTGGTGCAGGGGAACTTGAGCTTGGCAAATACTGGATAATGCTGGCCAGTTTCAGATATTAGGACTGCTCCTATGCCAACTCCTTTGAAATTTAATGGTCCATCGAAAAACATTATCCAACCGTCATAGGATTCTGCAATGTCTTCTCCTACAAATGATACCTCCTCATCAAGAAAATACGGCTTTAAGGGCTCGTATTCTCAGTCCACAGGGTTTTCCGCAAGGTGATCTTCTAATGCTTTTCCTTTGATTACTTTCTGAGTTACGTAGACAATGTCGAATTCGCTCAGCAGGATTTGCCACTTGTCTAGCTTGCCAGTGGGCATGGGCTTCTGAAAGATGTACTTCAATGGGTCCATTCTTGATATGAGATACGTGGTGTAAGCACAGAAATAGTGCCTCAATTTTTGAGCTACCCAAGTCAGGGTACAACAGGTGCGTTCTAATAGAGAATACCGGGCCTCATACGGGGTGAACTTCTTGCTGAATAATAGATGGCCTACTCTTTTCTCCCTGTTTCATCATGCTGCCCCATAATACAACCAAATGCTCCATCTAGTACTGCAAGGTAGAGTAACAGGGGGTCTACCTGGCTTGGGCGGGACCAAAACTAGTAGTGTTGACAAGTACTCCTTGATTCCGTCGAAGGCCGTTTGGCAGTCATCTGTCCATTTGGTAGCGGCATCCTTCTTCAGCATCTTAAAGATTGTCTCACAGATGACAGTAGACTGTGCTATGAACCGGCTGATGTAGTTAAGTCTCCCCAAGAAACTCATTACTTCTTTCTTGTTCTTTGGCGGTGGCAATTCTTGAATAGCTTTGACCTTTGATGGATCCAATTCTATCCCTCGGTGAGTCTCTATGAACCCAAGCAATTTCCCAACTTGAATCCCGAATGCACATTTTGTGGGATTTAATTTCAGGTTGTATCTTCTCAGTCTATTAAAGAATTTCGTAAGTTGTCCATGTGATCAGTGGCTTTCTTGGACTTAATGATGACGTCGTCTACATACACTTCGATCTCCTTGTGTATCATGTCATGGAAAATGGTAGACATGGCCCTCATGTAGGTGGCCCCAGCATTCATTAACCCAAACGGCATCATCTTGTAACAGTACATCCCCCACGGTGTAATGAAGGCCATTTTTTCAGCATCTTCTTCATCCATCCATATCTGGTGGTATCCAGCCGAACAATCAACGAATGATTGCATCTCATGCTTGGCGAATTTTTCAATCAAGATGTGTATGTTTTGCAAGGGGAAGTCATCTTTGGGACTGGCCCGGTTGAGGTCCCGGTAGTTGACACAGACTCTAACTTTCCCGTCCTTCTTCGGTACTGGCACAATATTGGCTAACCATGTCGGATACTCTACTACCCTGAGAACCTTAGCTTTGACCTGCTTGGTGACTTCTTCTTTGATTTTCAAACTCATATCTGGCTTGAACTTTCTGAGCTTCTGCTTCACTAGCGTACAGGCCGGATCAATCGACAATTTGTGATCCATAATGGATGTGCTTAGACCATTCATGTCGTCATATGACCAGGCAAATATGTCTTCATATCTCTTAGGAGCTTTGTATATTCTTTCTTTTCTGACGGTGACAAATGGACGTTGATTCGTGTTTCTTTGATGTTTTCTGTATCTCCCAGGTTGACAATCTCAGCCTCGTCCAAGTTGGACTTAGGCCTATTTTCGAAATTCTCAACTTCCTTAACTATCTCTTCCGGTATATCATCTTCCTCTGAATCTATGTCCGTTTGTTATGTTATCTCGTTGCATGTCACAGTCATTGGTTCATCAAGATAAGTAATGGTAATGATGTTTGAGTAAAGTAATGGAAAATAATAAGCGTAAGATTTATAAGAAACTGAAATACTTTAATAAATTCCGTAAATGTTTTGAACATCGGAGCTCTTTCTTGCGAAAAAATAAAAATGCAAAAGGAAAATAAACTAGTGAAAAAAATAGTGTGTGGTGCTTTGTTTAGCCTTGCAACCCCGAAGTTTTTGGGCTCTGGTGGTTCTGATGGACCAATTGTTGAGGTACTCTCCTCGACTTACAACTTGTATGTAAGGGCCTTCCCCCCCTCCTCCTCGAAAATGATGCAACAATCCATGTTATCATCTTCCAAAAACAAACTCCTCATTGCTACCAGTGCTTCCTCTTCTTCCGACCCATATATGACATTGGCTGGATAAAATGTCTGCTCCAAGCGAGGTATCAGCTGTTCCAATGGGTAATAAGGACCACGCCAAGGTGGTGACCAGTGGTCGAATTCCTCCCAAGTGTACTCATATCCCAAACCAAAAGTGGTACCATGTTTCTTCAGTTTGATAGGCTTAGCGATCCCTTGGAGATTCTTGTCGAGTACTTTGCCTGGTTCATACCCGCACCAGTTCAGTATGCTTTCGATTTTATTGTCCCACCATTTATTCTTGTCTACGGCGTTGACTCACTCGATGTGATGGTAGGTTTCTCCGCCTATCTTTCTTCTTCCTCCGATTGCTGGGATGGTCTGGCGATTGTATATGGGATTGCTACCTTCGCCATGAATGATCACCTCTTGATGATTCCATTCAAATTTCACTACCTGATGTAGGGTCGATGCTACATCCCCAGCGGCATAAATCCAAGGTCGTCCCAACAGCAAGTTGTAAGATGCGGACACGTCTATCACTTGAAAGTCAACATCAAACCAAGTAGGTCCCATTTGTAAACACAGGCTAATTTCCCCGATAGTGGACCTTTGGGAGCTATCGAAGGCTTTGACATTGATGGCCCCATCTTTGATCTTGTACAGACCTTTCCCCAAAGTTTCTAGTGTCACCAATGGGAAAATATTGAGGCTGAACCCTCCATCGATCAGGACCCTGGTGATGAAATAATCCTCGTATTGCACAGTGATGTGCGATGCCTTGTTGTGGCTCAGCCCTTCTGGTGGCAGCTCATCTTCATGGAAAGTGATTTTGTGACTCTCTAATACCTTCCCTACCATGTTTTCCATTTCTCCTCCAGTGATGTTGCTGGGTACATATGCCTCGCTTAGCACCTTCAATAAGGCATTCGTATGTGCGCCAGAGCTTTGTAGCAAAGCCAAGATAGAGGTATGTGTTGGCGTTTTGTTCAACTGATCAATGACTGGATACTCTTTGGCTTGTATCTTCCTCCAGAGGTCGTCAGGCCCGGTTTTAGTGATGGTCGGCCGACCAGAGGCTTGCCTACTCGACTCAGCCAAATACTCTGGGGTATAAACCCTATCGGTTCTTGTCATATCCTGTGCTGCACTTGCTTCTCCGATTTTGGTTTTTCCTTTTCTCCTTGCTTCGGCTGTGTAATCCCATGGTATGGCTTTTGGGTGGAATGGTGTTATGGCTGTCATTGCTACCAAAATGGGAACCCTTGTTTTGGGAGGTAATATAGCAACCTCAAATGGTACCGGTGCCTTTGGGGACCCAAACTTGACCTCGATTGATGTTTTCGTCTTTGCGGAGGATGGTGTTTCAAGATCAAGTGGTAAGAACATGTTCACCTCGGTGTCCTCAAAAGGCTGTATCTGGACTATAATCGAGTTAAGGGTGACTATCAATTTTTTGGCTCGTCACCTTCTACTACAACCCGATCGATCCCTCGAGGTCCCAATCATATTCTATCTCAATTATTTGAACACCTCCACCCTTGTGGTCTGGTAGAGGGTTGTTACGGACATCCGGAGCAGGCTCCTTTGCCACGATAATCTTGTTGTCAATCAAAGCTTGGATCTTATCCTTCAGAGAGCGACACCCATCAATGGTATGCCCATTCATGTTGGAATGGTATGTATAGGTTTTATTTAGGTTTACCCACTGGGAGGGGTTTTTGGGGTTTACGGCAGGGATAGGGGTGACATAACTAGTAGCTTTAAGCCTTTCGTTCAGCTAGTCGATAGGTTCGGCAATGGCGGTGTACTATTTGGGAGGTCTGCAGTTGAAGTTTGATCGGGGTCTAGGGAAATTTTGGCGAGGGGCAGGTGATTGATATTGGGCTTGTTGGGTGTTGTAGGCTTGGTAGACGTGTGCGGGTTGGGAGTATTTGGGTGAAGTAGGCTGATATGTAGGTGGTGGAGGCGATTGGTAAGTAGATGATGGAGCTTGGTAAGAAGGCAAAGGTTCTTGGTAATTTGGGGTAGGCTGATATGTGAGAGGGGATATTGGGTAGGTTTGGTATTTTATTGGGGATTTTGTTCTCTGTGCAACCATCATGGCGCTTACGTCCCTTTTCTTGGACGTGCCACCAGACTGTAGAGCATTGCTGGTAGCCTGCAAAGCCTTAAGGTTTGTGACCATACCACTTTTAATACCTTCTTTGATCCTTCCCCTAGCTTGATGATGTCGGAAAATTTCTAGCCTTTAATCAACATCAACCTTTCATAGTACTGTGGGTCTTGAGCCCGGACGAAAAATCAGTTCATTTGTTCTTCTTCTAAAGCCGGCCTGACCTTAGCAGCTTCTGATCTCCAACGAGTAGCATACTCACGAAATGTCTCCGTAGGTTTCTTCTTTAAGTTCTAGATGTAGAATACATCTGGCGCATTCTCCGTGTTGAATCTGAACCTGTCCATGAAATTGGACGCCATACTTACCCAATTTTTCCACTTCTTCGGGTCTTGGCTAATGTACCAAGACAGAGCATCTCCTTTCAGACTTCTCATAAAAAGCTTCATGCAAATCTTTTCATCCTTTCCTACTCCGACCAGCTTGTCGCAGTATGTCCTCAAATGAACTCTGGGATCCCCGGTGCCATCGAACATCTCGAACTTGGGAGGTTTGTACCTCTCGGGTAGTTTGATATCTGGTTGAATTCAAAGGTCTTCATAATTCAGTCCCTCAATCCCCTTGCTTTCTTCAACACCCTAAACTCGACTAGTCAGCTTCTTGAGTTCTGCGGCCAGATTCCTGATAAGAGAGTCTTTGTCATCATACTCAGGTGTGCTCGAGGCAGGTTGAATGGGGTGTGGTATGGTTTCCATACAGATGCGGGGTGTTTTGGTGAGTGTGGAGATGATCATTTGTGGAGTTCAGCGGTTCGGGGATGAGCGGTGGGGTATTGTTTGAAGTGTGGCAAGTGTTGCAGTGATGATAGGGAGCGGGTTGGTTTTATGGTTTCAGGATGTTTTGTGGAGTTTCGGGTTTTTGAGTGTTGGGAAACTTGACATCTGGAGTAGTGAGGGAAAATGAAAAGCTTGCCAAGTTTCGAACTTGGTCCAGTTCTTCCTGAAATTTCAACAACTTTTGCTCGAGCTAGGAGGCACCTTCCTTAAAAACCTGAATACCCTGAGTAACCTCTACTCGTTCAACTGGGTTTTCCTTTCTGATGTTGCTCAAATCTTCCATTTTTCCCTTGTTCCGGTTTCTGACGGGACTAGGAGGAGGAGTAGGTGGAAGGCCCTTAGATCTTGTGGAGTATGATGACGATGCCAGAGTGCATGAACTAACTTTTGGGGAGGGGAATAAAACAAAAGTAAAACAAAAAGGTAACAAGTTAGTGTAGGTTGTAAGAAAAAGAAGTTGCCATATTTAAACACATAGTGCGAGAACATAATTCGTGTCCTAATTTGGGAGCCTTGTCATGCCCAAGGTAGGCCTATCGGCAAGTTGATTTGGAGAACTTATAATGCTAAATGCCTTATTTTATTGATAAAAATAAGACGAATCCCAAAACGACACTAAAATAGCAGAAGATAAAAATTCACTAATGGCCATTAGCCTTATTACATTTAAAGCAAAAAGAAAAGAATCCTATCTATTTAGTCCCCGAAGGACCTTCCCCAGACTCGGCATCTTTAGCTCCATCGGACAGCTTCACCAGCTCACGTAATCCCAGTAGCAAGTAGGCTCTAGTCAAGTGTCCTCCTTCGTTTCCCTCAGCACTCTGGCAGTTTTCGATCCTCTGGATGAACTTCTTTTCTAGCTCCACTAAACCCGGTTCCAAATACTTTTGATGGCCTTCTTGAATTTCCCGGTGCTCACTTTCGCATTCCCGAATCCTCTTGCGCAATTGGTTGTACTTAACCTGTACTTCAGCTTTTCGTCAATGATCCTGTGACCTCGAACAATCCTGGGTTATCCTAACCCATTATGATCGTCTTCCAACCAGCTTGGATAGTATGGAGTATAACTGACATGGTACCTGTAAGGGCTATCGTCATCCCGAAAGTCGGCCCTGAAGTAACTCATTTTGTCGACCCTCGGTATAACCTGCTTTCTTCCTGCCTGCCTCATGACTCGGATAGGGACATAAGGATAAGTTCCTCTCAGACTAATAAGTATAAGAAATGTTGCATCCCGAGATAGGACAATGAACTCTTCAGTAGGGAACCATTCGAACATCCATTGTACTTGGTCCTCTTTCAAATTTTCTAACAACTCTACCCACCCTTTAGCATCTTCTGGTTGAGCAAACATGTTAGGCATATAGTTCATTCGCCTTGGCTGATGGAAGGCAATATGATCATCCCAATCCCTGCGCAGAATCTCTTGTCGATATTCACCCTTTTGGAGATGCTCAATGAGCCAGAGTTGGAGCAGTAAGTTACAACACTCAAAGTGTCTGGCCCCTCTTTGACAATTCTCCAGGGCTCGGTATATCTCCGCAACAATCATAGGTACTATGCTAAAAGGCTGCCCGCCAATTCCTTCCATTAAGGTTTTGGTGACCATGGCTAGTCTGGTATGGATCCTAGCCTTCTTCATAGGAAATACTATCATCCCCAAAGAGCAGAACATAAAGACGAAGACCTTTCTGTGGATATACCCCAATGATGTGAGGGTGAATTCATCCGGGTAAGTGAGGTAGGACTTGCTATGGTCGTACCTCTCGTACAGATAGTCGAAAGGAATGTAGGAATCCTTCAAGCAGGTCAAGTCGTCAAGTTTGGGCTCTTCTTCAGGCCCATCATTTTAAGAAAACCCCTACCCTTGCGATTTTCTGGCATAAGCAAACCCGGAGTCTCCCATGGGATACCAGCTAGCCCTCTTATTTCCTCTAGCAAAGGTGTCATTTCAAGTCCCCGAAGCGGAACACAGATCTATCGCCATCCCAGAATAGGGTTGCAGCCTCTATGATTTTGTTGTTGGGTTGGATTTCCAGAAGAGAAGGCAAATTTCCCAAATATTTACGGATGAGAGTCTGATCACTGGAGTGAAGGTCTTCCCACCAACTTAGCAACCTTGGGTGGATGTTGGTTACCATGCCGAATCTGGGGACTTCGTGCCATATTGTTTGCAAAACAAAGTGTTAGGCCCTTACCCCCCCCCCCCCAGACTCGACTATTTAAATATCAATAATTGGCATAAGCAGTATTTAGTTCTCCAAATAAATGCACAGACATGGTAGTGTCCGTTTGGGATCCGGGGAAACCCAGTGGACTTTGGACAAGGCTATCTTAAAGAGTCATTATGCTGACAACATAATTGACTCGGCTAGGTTTGACTATGATGCATGCACAGTTGAACAGAGTAAGATTTCTATGGGGTGTTAGACCGGTACCCTTGAGCGGACAACTCAAGCGGGAAAGGCACGGAACCATCGACTACACCATTGATCGACTAGTTTTACCGCAAATACGCCTTTGCCAAATTTAGGGGGTGATAATATCGGAAGGGCACAACCACTCATTATAAGCGTTGCTATGGTATTTTGTTCGGCGTGAGTGGAATATGATGTTGAATATGTAATTACAAGAATGAAACTAGTTGTCATGTATTTTTACGTTCATAAAGTAATGATTACAATAATTTCTCATAATTACAAAAGTATTGAAGGAAAGCGGTAAAAGAAAGCATTAAAGAAAAGAAACAAAGGGCCAAGTCAGTTTCGTAGTAAAAAGAGATAAAGACATTAAATAAACGCAATAAAGAAGCAGTAAAGTCACAAGTAACATGAAATGGTAAAATCCTAAAGAAGTTCCCCAGCAAAGTCGCCATGCTATCGATGACCCCTTTTTCTAAAGACGAAATCGGGTTTATGACATTTGGGAGGACAACTCGTTCCCTTTTGGGAATTTGGGTTTAAATTGAAGAGTCGCTACCTAATGATTAAATTGCATTAGGACACTAGAGAAGGGTTAGAGTTTGAAAACCAGAGTTCGGGTAAGGGCTAGAAATTATCTCGAGAGCAAGGTGGTAGGAACCCTCCAACATCCACTAGTGTGGTTCCTGGACATATTACAATTGTGACTTTATATAACAAGTAAGCAGATAGAGGTCTCAAATAGAAGGGAATTGACACATAATGTTGCAAGTGAATTGAAAGTTTGAAGAAAATATAGAAAGCAGAAATTTTGAGGGAATGGTTTAAACAGTTCTGAAAAATAAACATAAACAAGTAAAGGGAAAGGGGGTCCTAGGTTTATAAATAATATGGATCACATCAATGCAATACCCTGGAATCACTCCTCAGAATACGGGTTGCACGTGGTATTAGTGCACCGGTCATCATGTCCATATCTACCCTTCCCACCTCGTTAAGGTATTAAAATGCAAAATAGTATCGTTACTAATTGCATGCCATTACCCGTCCCAATCCTATCAGTCCCCGAGGCATTTGGGACTACTAGTCCTAAAAGGGAAGGAGATTGGGGCTTTTCAGAATTTGAAAAGATAAAATTCTAATGCGACAAACAAAACACATAAAGCAGTTAGGGGAAACACATAGCAGTTTAAAAGGCTCAAACAGGCCTCCGCAAAAAGAAGTAAATTGGCTAGCATGACTTCAGATACTGGTTTTATTCTAAATTAAATTTAGCGTTCGGGCAGGCTGCTTCATCACATATTTCTCAGATGAGAAGTCCGAATTAGGCCTTGTCTGGTTGTAGTTTATCAAGGACTGACACAGTTAATAAATTACCTACTGGCTCGCCTAGGTGGAAGTATACTGATTTTCTAAGGAGGCTTATTGATTTTAGAACCAACCAAATTCTGCAGATGTTAAACAACACTGCTACTGATTTTAGACTTATAGATGAAATACACGACTCAGATTCAAACGGCTGCTCCTATAGGCATGGTTTCTAAGCGTTATTGATTTAAAACGATTATCGAGATGCAAGAATCCTATCGGCATGGTATCTAGGATGCAATTTGTTATTATTTTAACCTAGAGACTATTTGCCTGATGACAGATGTATATGCAGAAGTACAGAAAACCTATAATCATGATTTCTATATGCAGAAACTTATAGGCATGGTCTCTATATGTATTGATGCAATAACTTATAGGCAAGATTTCTAATGTAGTAATGTAACGACTTATGGGCAGGATTTCTAATGCAGTAACGAAGAAACTTATAGGCAGCATTTCTACACGAGATGTATGGGTGCAGAATTTATAGGCAGGATTCCTATATGATATGCATAAATGCAAAACTTATAGGCATGGTCTCTATATGTATTGATGCAATAACTTATAGGCAAGATTTCTATGAAATGTATAAATGCAGAATAGTAATTCCTATGAGCATGTTGTCTACCCATACGCATACACAAGTGACCCTCCCATTTTTACTAGAACCCCATAAGTTATTACAAGATATTACAGACCAAAATGAATCAGAAAAAATAAAATTACATCAGAAAATTAAGCTACAACCAAACAGCCTAATTTAGACTCAAGGTCTAACAATATGAGATAAACCAACTTCCAGCATTAAATTTCCAAACCCTTTCTCTTATTTGGGATGTGTCAAAGTTCCCAAGAGCCTCAAGGGGACCCCGGGCAGTGCTTACACCCCAAATACATTGCAGAATTAGATTATAGTGCAGTGTGGAAGGGCCAGGCCTCGAATGTCCAAGTTCGTAGGGAACTAAAGGTCCCAAAGCAAGGCTCATAGGAGAGGGGCAGAACTTAAAGTCTAAGAAGATGTGTGAGTGCATAGAGGGGAATTAGGGAAGGCCATGGCAGGCTGGTGGTCATGCCCAGGAATTAGGAGGGCTGTCACACCCCTGACCAGCCTGTTAGCCAAAAGTGGGAGTTAGGATCCACTGAGGATTAGGTTCAGACCTGGCCAACAATTTGGATACTGGTAGGCCATGAGCCTTAACTCAACCATATAGAAGGGAATAGGGGTATGGGACTTCATAAAAAACAGTAGATGCAAAGAGAGAGTGGAATATTCAATTACAGAACATGAACAACAAAGTAAACAAGAATGTAAAAACTGTAAATAAACACATAGGGGGTAAGGCAGAAAAATTAATTAGAACATATCAGTTTCAGGGAAAACAGACAAGTAAAACAGTAGTCTTGAGAAGCCAAGTTTCAAGCAAACGGTTTCAAAAGATCTTAGAAGGGAGCAAAGTATTGAAATTGCAAGTGAGTAGTATGTGCTCGAGGATTGAACTCAAAGAAGTATTGTATTGTAAGTAGTGTAAGTTGAAAGTGTTGAACTGAAGGTTCAAGGTGTGTAAGTGCAGAAGGGTCGTGCCCCTTTTATAGTGAAGAAAACAAGTAAGAAAAGGTAGGGAAATAATATTGAAATCAATCTCCCTTTAATTAAGGGATTCTAATTTCCAACGAGTAAAAGACAATTAACGAAAGAGTTAATCAGAAATATTTCCCGAGCAGTACAATAAAGGGAAAATACATAGAAGTTATTTAAGGCAAAAGTCCAATGGTACACGGCTTGTGAAAAATAAGGAAAGGGAATCAATCAAACAGCCAATGAAATCAAAGCTGCAGGCTTTTACTCGAATGAACCAAGTCAGAAAGGGGGTAAAGAAAGGTTTAATTTAAAGTAAATCAGTAACAATCAAGTAAACCCCATTAAAGGAATTCAGAATCAATTAGTTGGCAAAAAACCCCTTTTTTACAGAAGAACTTCTCATATATAAGCAGACAAATCAAACAAAGAGTCGTCATGTTACTTAGAAAAATAGTCTAACATAGAAAAGGTTCAGAATCATAAGCAAGAAGGGGTACAAGTCCAATTTACAGACTCACAATGAGTCTGAGAGTCCAGGGTCCCATAGTGGAACCCCAACTCGAACACAAAATCAAAATCTCCAAAGGAAACCCTAAATACTGGGGTTTCAAATCGAATCAGACATAGACATGAGAAGGCGAGCCGTTAAACAGACTCAGAGGTCTCTTTCAGAGACTGATGAGAAACAAACAGACCATGATACCAAGAAAGAAAGTTGATTCAAGATCATGAAGAACATATTTGAGAAAACTCAAAACTTAAACAAATTCTGAAGAAAGAGGTGATACAAACTTAAACAAAAGTAGATGAAACATGTTTAGCAAGAACACGAACAGAGTTCAGTAAAACAAAATCAAAGAACTCAACAGCAAACACATATAGTAAAGAGCAGAGAAAACACAACAAGGATTAACATGTGAGCACAAGAGTAACATGTATAGTAGAAAAAGAAAAGTAGAAAGCCAGTACATGCATAGCAAGAAGAAATCACACGAGCATGATATAGACAAACATACATAAAGAGAAGAAGAAGAAGAAGAAGAAGAAGAAGAAGAAGAAGAAGAAGAAGAAGAAGAAGAAGAAGAAGAAGAAGAAGAAGAAGAAGAAGAAGAAGAAGAAGGAGAAGAAGAAGGAGAAGAAGAAGGAGAAGAAGAAGGAGAAGAAGAAGGAGAAGAAGAAGGAGAAGAAGAAGGAGAAGAAGGAGAAGAAGGAGAAGAAGAAGAAGAAGGAGAAGAAGAAGAAGAAGGAGAAGAAGAAGAAGAAGGAGAAGAAGAAGAAGAAGGAGAAGAAGAAGAAGAAGGATAGACAAACGATTTTGAAAAAGGAAATTTGGGGAAAACACTTCAAATGTCAAGTAAAGCATAGATACATCATAGATCTAAGCCAACAACAGAGAAAGAACCTCGAATAGCTTAGGGTTTCGGAGAAACCCTAGAAATGAGAAATTCTTGGAAGAAGAATTAGATCCCGAGTTGGAGAGGTCAGGAATCAGGCTCCAGAATCTTGAATATGCCGGAGCAAAGGCTGGAGGGGCCATAGAACCAAAGATCTGAGAAGATTTGAAAGAGAAATATCGAGGTCAGGTCTCGAAGCTTCGAACAACCATGGTTTAATGGTGGAGGGGGGTGAGTATAGACCGTCCATGGCCTGAGAAGCCATGGATTCCGGTGAAAATTCGGTGAAATAAGGTAGGAGGAGACTAGGGTTCCGAAGAGTTTTGAGAGAGTTTGAGAGATGAAGGGTTTCAAATGCAGCTATCAGAGTGAAATGAGGAATTAGGGTAGGTCGTTTAGGGTTAAAAAAAGGTAAGGGGGTTTATGGTCGTTGATCAAAATGATCAACGGCCTAGATCAAAAATAGGAAACGAGCGAATTTTAAATTGGGTCGGGGGACCGGGTTGAAATGAAATTGAGCTGGTCCAAATAGGGGTATAATTGGGACAATTTAAGGTTAAAATTGAAATGCAAAAGAGGCTGTAATTGCAATAAAGGGAGGCTAAATGTTAAATGGCCAATTTTTCCCTTTTTATTTTTGTAAAAATAGTGAAAATAATTTTAAAAGAAAATTAAAAGTACTGAAATAATTAATAATATATAAATATTAATTTAAAAATATTGGGACAAATTTTATAATTAAAAAAAATGCTATTAATCTTAAAGTAGGCTAAAATTGCAATTATATGCAATTTATCTTTAGAAATGCCAAATAAATTCGTAAAAATATACAAAAATTACCTTAACTATATTTTGGTATAAATATGAGAATAAAATAATTTATTCACCAAAATGATAATCTTATGAATAATTATTGGATTTTTGTATTGCTAAATGGACAATAAATTAATTCTTAAAATCTTAAAAAATTAGAAAAAAATATTAAAACACTTGGGTATGCTTATATATGTATATATATGTTATTTTGAAAGTATTTTATATATAAAAATATATAGAAAAAAATTGGGTATCAACAACACTTGTCGCATCTTCGGACGAACTCCTTGGCATCCATTTCCATGTTATCTCAGTAGTAGCCTGCTTTGATTAACTTTCATACTAGGGAGTCTGCCCCGGAATGGTTTTCGCAGGTGCCCTCGAGGATCTCTCAGAGCACTTAATCCGTGTCGCCCGGTCCTAGGCATACTACTAGGGGGCCATCGAATGTTCTCCAGTACAGTGCACCGTTTTCGTCAAGCGAGAATCGGGCTGCTTTGGCTCGCGAGGCCCTTGATTCTTTTGGATCGGCAAGCAGTTTCCTGTCCTTCAGATAAATGATGTATTTGTTTCTCCAATCCCATGTCAGGCTTGTGGAGTTGATTTCCGCGTGACCTTCCTCGACCACGGACTTGATTAATTGGACAACAGCTCCGGGGAGCAGGTCTTCCTCCTCAACAGACGATCCCAGGTTCGCCAGGGCATCGGCCTCGCTGTTCTGATCTCGGGGTACATGGACTAAGGTCCATTCTTTGAAGCGACACAACGTGATTTGGATTCTATCCAGATACCTCTGCATCCTGTCTTCCCGGGTATCGTAGCTCCCGTTCACTTGACTTACCACGAGGAGTGAATCGCATTTTCCCTCGATGACCTCGAACCCCAAGCCCTTGGCTAATTCCAAACCGGCAATCCTATCCTCATACTCGTCTTCGTGGTTAGCTAGCTTTATGGTTTTTATGGACTATCGGATTATGCCACTGGTGGGCGGCTTTAGGACTATACCGAGTCCGGATCCTCTAACATTTATGGCACCATCCATGAACAGGGTCCATACCCCGGAGGACGTTCCTGATTTTAGTAAAAGTTCCTTCTCTACCTCGGGGACGAGGGATGGCAAAAAATCGGCCACAAAATTCGCCAAGATATGGGATTTACGCCGTCTGAGGTTGATATTAGATATCGTACCCCCAAGTTCAATGGCCCATTTGGCCAATTGACCCGACAACTTAGGTTTGTGCAGTACGCTTCGAAGAGGATAAGTCGATAGGACACAAATACGGTGGCACTGAAAGTAAGGTTTCGACTTGCGCGAGGCGCTTATTAGTGCAAGCGCCAATTTTTCTAGATGGCGGTACCGAGTTTTGGTGTCCCCTAGGGTTTGACTTACATAATACACAGGAAATTGCGTACCTTGCTCTTCTCGGACTAATACACCGCTCACCGTTATTTCGGGCACGGCCAGGTACAGGTACAACATTTCATCCTCCTTAGGCATGCGCAGCAAAGGTGGGCTAGACAGGTACTATTTTAGTTCTTCCAGGGCGTGTTAGCATTCCGGAGTCCATTCAAAATTGCTCTTTCTTTTGAGTAGGGCGAAGAAGTGGTCACTTTTGTCTGACGACCTTGATATGAACCTGACCAGGGCCGCGATCCGCCCAGTCAGCCGTTGGACGGCTTTCACGTTGTTCGTCGCAATGATTTATTTGATGGCTCTTATTTTGTCGGGTTTGATCTTGATCCCCCTGTTTTAGACCATAAAGCCTAGGAATTTGCCTGAGCCTACTCCGAAGGCGCACTTTTCGGGATTGAGCTTCATGTTGTAGCTTTCGAGGATGTTGAAATTTTCTTGCAAATGGGTCAGATGGTCCTCTACACACAGGGACTTAACTAGCATATCATCAATGTATACTTCAATCGATTTACCTACTTGATGATCGAACATTTTATTAACTAGGCATTGGTATGTCACTCCTGCATTTTTTAGCCCGAAGGGCATCACGTTATAGCAATATGTACCATATTGCATGATAAATGAGGTCTTTTCCCTATCCTCGGTGTTCATTTGGATCTGGTTGTACCCCGAGTAGGCATCAAGGAAGGTGAGGTCTCGTGGTCGGCCGTGGCATTGATTAGACGATCGATATTAGGCAGCGGGAAGGAATCTTTGAGGCATGCTTTATTTAAATCTTTATAATCAACACACATTATTATCTTATTCCCCTTTTTTGTTATTACCACTACGTTAGCTAGCCATTCGGGATACATTACCTCCTTGATAGATCGGATTTTAAGAAGTATCGCTACCTCCTCTTTGATGAAGGAGTATTTTACCTGAGACTGCAGCCTCCTCTTCTGCTTTACGAGTTTGAATTGAGGATCGACACTCAACCTATGGGAGGTTATTTTCGGTGGGATACCTGTCATATCTAGGTTGGACCAGGCAAAACAGTTGATATTGTTACTAAGAAATTGAATAAACCCTGTCCTGAGTTTGGGGGTCAGCCCTATTCCCATGAATACCTTGCAATCCGGGAGGTTCTCGATCAGAACGGTCTGCTCCAGCTCTTTGACTGTCGAGTTGGTCACATTCGGTTCTTCGGGGGCACTGAATTATTGCTCGTCGTCTCCAAGAGTCTGCATGTTTCTCTCCTTGTTTGAGGCCGAGTGTATGGGGGTTGGTATCTCATGATGGACTGCAAACATTTCCCTTGTTGCCCATTGTTCTCCATGTATTGTCGTGATGCCATCTCTTGTGGGAAACCTTATCACCTGGTGCAAAGTCGAGGGCACTACCCTTATATTGTGTATTCAAGGCCTACCGAGTAAGGCGTTGTACCTCATGTTGTCGTCGATGACCTGAAACACGGTGCTCTGGGTTGTGCCAAACGTGATGATCGGGAGGGTGATTTCTCCTTTTGTCTCTTCTCCGATCATGTTGAAACCGTGGAGGATTCAAGGTATGGGGACAATTTGATTGAGCAACCCCAGCTGTTCTACTACTTCTGACCTGATTATGTTGGTTGAACTGCCAGTGTCCCTAAGCACGCGCTTTATCCTTGTGTTTTTTAAGAGAAACGAGATCACCATCACATCATTATGCGGTTCCCCCATGGCTTCGAGGTCCTCGTCGACGTATATGAGGGTTTCTTTGGATAAGTGTTTTCGAGCCGGTCTTTCTTCTGTAGAGGATGTTGTCGTTCATTTGGACATGGTTCCTTGGACATCGTTAGTCCCTCCGATAATCATATGGATACTATGTTGAGGACCCCTCCCTTTCGCTCAGATTGAACCCGGGGACGTACCGGACTATGGGTTGGTCATGTCTTCTTCCCTGTCACTTTTGAGGTTTCGATTTCCTATTTCACCAGCCGAGCCGGGTGTCCTACCGTGAAAGCGAAGATCTTGGGCAAGAAGAAGTGTGAAAGATAACTTGCATTTTTGCAACGAAACTAGCAAGAAAATAATCAGTATTATTTTTAGCCCCACGGTGGGCTCCAAACAGTTTACCGTAAAAATAGTAATAATAATTAAATTTGTAAATTGGATTCTAAAAATACATGATCTATTCCCGAGCTAGTTGTTAAAGCAGTTAGTGCTAAGAACGTGAAGTATAATGATGAAAAAGCGAGTTAAAACGAGGCAGTAACCGAACCAAAGGGGTTTGTTGCCCGGATGCAAAGTCAGTTGACGGGAACCTCAGGGCTGAGATTCGAGCCGAGCTTGAGCTACTGAGGGAAATGGGCACTGGGATAAGAGGCGGAGATATGATTACCTTGGGCCAGTGAGAACGAACAACTTACAAGGAAAGAGAGAGAGAAAGAGGGAGATTATTACACTTGTAGAGAAATGGAGTAACATTAGTATGCCTCACAAAGAGGTGGGGATACCCTTTATATAGGAAGGGAATTTCTTGTAATACAAAATGTGTTAACCGTGAAAGTACAGAGATAGGATGGCTAGATGTGGCACCTCGAAAATAGGCCTCAGATAGGCCGACCTTGTCAGGTCGAGTCACGTGTCTTGGGACCCTCCTCCTTGCTCGATTCGGACTACTGTATTAGTCGGGATAATATACCCTTCAAATCAGCTCTTATACGAACCTCGAGGATGAGTCTCGACCTTGGCTCCGAGCTTCGAGGGGCATGACCACGAGATGACCTTGCGATGCGGAATTGGGGCCCCCGGATTCGCCGCATACAATATTCCCTTGAAGAGGTATCTCAAAATCCCATAAACTCTTGGGATATTCATAAAAAGATCAAAATATGGCCGGATACTTCTTGACAATCAAATAGTTCAAGAAGCTGGAGATCAAATACATCCCCAGGAGGTCTGCATCATCCTACATTTGAAAAATATGCAACTTAAGCCCTCGAATCACAGAGATAATTTGGAGAGAAGAATCAAGAAAGAAACAAAATTATACTCACAATTGATTAGTAAAAATATTTTTCTTTTATTTTGTGATTTTAGTTTATTTTTCATATGTTGAAAATTTCTTGCAAACAAATTCGCATGCACAGTGGGACCAGTTCTGCCCTTCATCTCTTCCTCCTGCAAATCGAAAAATACAACTTCTTAAATTATCTGTTGCGATAATCGAGTATTTCAAGTCTCGTCTTCAAGTTTCGGCAAGCCTACACCCTGACAAACCTTGAAGTAGGGGACTTTTGTAGATATCGAAACTTTAAGGGATCAAGCCAAATCTTAAATTAAAGATACTACAGGACTCTTAAAATCCTAGGAGTCTATTAGAGTTTCATGGAGGTTACTTTACCCTAAAACCCTAACTCACACTTATACAAAGGGATACATATTCCCTTTAAGAGGTGTCTGAAAATTCCATAAACTCTTGGGATATTCATAAAGAGATCAAAATATGGCCGGATACTTCTTGAAATCAAATAGTTCAAGAAGCTGGAGATCAAATACATCCCCAAGAGGTCTGCATAATCCTACATTCGAGATATACGGGACTTCACCTCTCGAACCACGGAGATAATCAGGAGAGAAGAATCAAGGGAGAAAAATAATTTTACTCACAAGTGATTAGTAAAAATATTTTTCTCTTATTTTGTGATTGTAGTTTATTTTTCATATGTTGAAAATTAGTTGTAAACATGTATTTTCCGTATGCTTGAAATAAGCCCAAATTCGCTCTATAACGTCAATGTGTTTTCTTACAAGTGACCATCTTATGTCCTCTATCATCATGTCTCTTTCTATATATAGGGAATGTATATCCAAAAATCCTAATAGTACATGTACAAAGAATATCTACTAGAATATTCTTTTTTGAGTCTTATCCTAAAACTAGTCGTTATAACTCTGTCTAAGATGCTCGACCTCGACCTTGATCTATGATGACTCTTTGACCTTGGTCTTCACTGACTCTTCGACCTCACCCTTCATCTCTTAAGGGACTACTTCGACCTCGAGCAGGTCTCTGTTAAAGTCGTACTGATAACATGTGGCGGCCTACAAAGGCTCTCTTGATGCTGATGCGGCTCGCTTGTATCAAACATAATTTTTGGCCCATACAGTACTGACCAAAGATTTCTTTTGGTGATTTTGTTCTCAAGAAACTACATTCAATGACCTTGAAAATAAAAATTTTTGATTTTTTGATCCCCGTTTGATGTATGGACAAATTTTTAAGGTCAAAATCAAAAGTGTTGCACATGGACAAGCGAGAGCTAATGTTTGTTAAATTTGAAGTTTTTGCCATAGGGCAAGTGAGGTCAAAGAGTCAATTGTGCACCGAAATGGCCTATTTGTGCCAATCACCTTTTCTGCTTTCTCTAAACCTTTAGTCCGTTAACATACTGTTTTAATGTTGGCCATCTAGGCTATCTCAGTTTTCTGAGTTCATTTCCCTCAAAGAACCATTATCTGATTATTGTTGCAGTTTGACTCTTCAGCAATCTTTTCCACATTCAAGTTATATACATATTGACGGTATAAGAAAATTTATAATACCATTGTAGTTTAGATGGTTGTAATAAAGTTCTTGTTGTGTTTTTAGATTACTTATCAGTACTTTTGATTGATAATTATCTACAAATACTTTTAAACTAATCTGATTGTATAAATATTATTTACTAAAAAAATGCTCATAGTCGTGTGTTTTAAAAGCATATCCAAATTTCATTCACGAACCTTTTGTTTCTCCAAGTGAGATGTAACACGTAGTTTAGTGGTCATGAGCCAAGCTAAGTGGGCTTTCCGAAGACAATGCAGTATACCCCAATCATGACAAGCTACTGCACATGGAAGAAATTAAAAAATTCAGATATATAAATACAAGTGGTCATTCAAAAATAATTACAGTTTCAAATAAAATTAATTTAATCATTTTTTATGTAAAGATAAATTAGAACGAAAATAATTCTCAAAATTCGAAAAAATTCTTCAGTATAATATACTGGAATTTCAATATAATATATCGGTCCAGCATAATATACTGGAGATTGGAGCACCGGCTCTCCAATCTCCAGTATATTATATTTAAACTTTCTGCGTGTTGGAGTTCCAGCATAATATGCTGGAAGTTCATACACAGGTGCATCGATCTCCAGCATATTATGCTGAAACTTTTCGTGTTGCAGCAAAATAGTGACTATTTTTCAATAACTTTGAAAACGCTTGCTATTTTTGAATGACCAGTCCGAAAATTGGCTAGCCCGTGCTATTTTACCGTGTCAGGCTAATGGAAAAATAGAACATTAAAGTGATGCATACAAATGGTGGTTGCCATAGGGATGAATATGCTAAGGAACAACGCATATTCAGGGAAAAAATTATCGGCATTTTTTAATATTGGAAAGGAAACAAGCAACAAAAGAAAACTAACTAAAAATCAAAGGATAGAAGAAATTAAACCCTCAACAGCATCACCTGCAACACGCGAAGAAATTCTAGAAACCGTAAGCATATGCCATTCAAAATACGGCTCTTGACTAAAGGCCAAATTGAATAAACCATCAACTGTTGAATTAGCCTCCTTGTAGATATGATCAATAGAGACCAACCAATTCTTGGCCAAAAAATTATGTGACGAACGGGGCTGACGATGTCGTCATTCCGGTGAGGCTTATACCCTCCCGACGCAATGCATGTACTTGTGTACGGTCGAAATCTGGTATGACCGATTTCCCGAGCTCAAGGGTTCACCTTAAGCCCGAGCTCAAGATGGATCGAGTTCGAGCTCGATGGACCAGGCTCGAGCTCGACGATAGAGTACAAAGCTCGAAGAACTGAGTGTTCGGGGAACATCGGAGCCTAATATGACCGGCCTCGAGATAATGCCGTTATGGATTTATAATAGATAAGTTAGATTCCTGTCATGTCCCCAAGATCGCGGTGTAAATCCCGAAATAGATTTGTACGAATCTGTACTAGGCGGTTAGACAATTGTCCCAATAAGATTCTTACTGTAAATAGAAATGTACCTTATTTATGGTTCCCCTATTGTATAAAGGGGACCCCAATCAATTGTAAAACACAATCAACCATTGACAAAGAATATACTCTCTTACATTTTCTCTCATTCTTCATCAGAATTGTCCTTTAACTTTATTATTTTTGCTTTACTATTCTTGATCCACCTCGAGGTCACTTTGGCTCGAGGTCGAGACTGGCCTACATTTTTGTTTAGTTTTGCTTATTTCTTTCATTTACACTTTAGATTTCTTGGTTATTGATTAGTATTGAACTAAATCATGTATCTTTAAAAGCATAAATCAAGTTTAATTGTTACTCGTATTTTCGAGGTAAACAGTTTGGCGCCTACTATGGGGCTAAAGATAATAGTGATTATTTCAGTACTGATTCTGATAACACATGTTATTTTCACACTTGTTCTTGTCAAGAATTCTTTGGTTTCAGGATAAAATATGTCAAACTCGCAAAACACACCCGTGCACGATGATGAGGGTCTTGGATTTCATGGGAAAAACAATTATGTATGGGTCGGTGAACCACTGATTAACCTTGTGGAAGTGGAAATAGGGGAACCAGTCAATGTTAGTTCACACATTGCTTTGGATGTGGATTTAGGTGCGGACCCTGGAAGAAGTGTACGTCGGGAAGCCCGGTCTGGTGGCCAAGGAACACAAGGTCTAGGAGACGGGAGAGTCAGCCTCCAAGTAATATTCGAGATGCTACAAGCTCAACAGGTTATTATCGCTCAGCTTCAAAGTCATCACAAAACTCCAAGAGTAGTCGAACCATAGAATACTCGACGTACTGAGCCGATACCGAAAAGAATAGACGGTGATTTCTCGGGGACTGGTCCCACAATTATGAGGATGCTCGAGGAACTCACCAAGAGAATCGAGTCCAGGGAGAAGAAGATTGAGGATAATGACAAGAAAGTTGAGACTTATAACTCCCGTGGTTATCAAATACCGGGGGCACCCCTGGTCAAGAAAGGTTTAGATGCCAAAAAATTCATACAAAAACCATTTCCTCAGAGCGGCTATGATACCCATTACTATAAAGTTTTGCATGCCCGATATACCTAAATACAACAGGACAATCGATGCTAATGAGCATATTACCTCAAACACTTGCAGGATTAAAGGAAACTACCTGAATGATGATGAGATCGAATCAGTATTGTTGAAAAATTTGGGGAAACTTTGTCGAAAGGAGCCATGATTTGGTACCACAACTTGCCCCTGAACACTATCGATTCATTTGCTACGTTAGCAGATGCCTTTGTTAAAATACACGGCGGGGTCATAAAGGTAGCAATGAGGATATCAAACATTTTTAAGATAAGATAGAGGAACGACGAGATGTTAAGGGAGTTCGTGTCTTGATTTCGGATGGAGCGAATAGAATTACAAACGGTCTCTGATGACTGGGCGGTACAGGCTTTTATGCAGGGTTTGAGCGAGCAGAGTTCGATCGCGTCACAATAATTAAAGCAGAATCTGATCGAGTACCTAGTTGTGATGTGGCTAGATTTATATAATCATTACCAATAAAAGATCAGGGTTGAGGACGACTAGTTGGGAGCCCTTTCGGGTTCAATTAATCCTAATAGATCGGCGGCTAAGCCACCGAGGAACACAAATAGGGAATCAAGATCAAACAAGGAGCGATATCAACCATATGTCAATCGGAGTAACAACGGGTCAGGGCGCAACATTCCTCGGAACGATCGGGGAAAAGATCGAGGTAAAATTTCTCAGGGACTCATGAGTATGAATGGTTTTGATAAACATACCGACCCCGTGGAAGCACCTCAATTGTCGGAGTATAATTTTAGTGTAGATACATCGGGGATCATGTCATCTATTGGAAAAATCAAAGACACCAGGTGGCTTAGGCCTATACAAACTACTCCTACTCAATAGAACTGAGGACTGCAGGCAATTGAGGGAGGAGGTAGCTTGGTTGTTCAATAAGGGTCATCTTCGAGAATTTCTCGGTGATCGAGCTAAGAACCATTTTAGGGAAAAAGATGCAAATAGAAAAAATAAGCAGGAGGAACCGCAACACGTAATGCATATGATTGTAGGCGGTGTCGATGTTCCACAAGGGCCTGTGTTCAAATGCACCAAGGTATCAATCACCGAGGAAAAACAGACTCGGAGCTATATGCCCGAAAGTATCCTATGATTCAATGACGAGGAAACGGAAGACATATCTTAGTAGCACAATGATGCCCTGATAATTTCAATTTTGTTAAATAAATTTCAAGTTAAACGTGTTCTAATGGATCCATGTAGAACAAAAAGCATAATCAGATTGAGGGTCGTAGAGCAGCTCGGCCTTCAGAACCAAATTGTATGAGCATCCCAAGTCCTAAATGGCTTCAATATGGAAAGCGAAACAACAAAGGAGGAAATAATCCTACTGGTGGACATGGTCGGGACCATCCAAGATACAAAATTCCATGTCATCGAAGGCGACAAGTGGTATAAAGCACTCCTCGAGAGACCATGGATACACAACATAAATGCAGTACCTTCAACCCTTCATCAGATGATGAAATTCCCAACAGTCGATGGTGTGAAAATGTTTTATGGAGAATAACACGCTACCATAGAGATATTTGCAGTCGAAGAGGTGATACAAGTACCAGCACCTTCGACCTCGCAAAAGTCAAGCACCAAATATAAGCAGATGGCTAAATAGCAATCACCGCACCCAGCCTCGACTGAATCAGAGTAGCAGGTAATCGAAAACGAAGAAGAGGATCTCCTTACTCCTCGAACTTTCATCATTCCCGAAGAGTCTGATGCAACCAAGTCGACAGTCGAGGAACTATAGCAGGCCATACTGATCGAATACATACCCGAGAGAAAGGTATACATGGGTACGAGGTTAACCCCGAACTCAGAAAAAAACTCATTCAATTACTTATTGATAATATGGATTGTTTTGCTTGGTCCCATTTAGATATGACAGGGATCCCACCGAAAATAACAACACACTGGCTATGCCTGGACCCCAGGTTCAAATCGGTAAAGCAAAAAAGGAGGTCCCAATCTGAGATGAAGAATGCATTCATAAAGGACGAGGTAACTAAACGTCTTAAAATATGGTCTATTCGGGAGGTAAATACCCCGAATGGTTAGCCAACGTAGTTATAGTTCCTCAAAAAGGAAACAAAACATAGAATGTACATAGATTATAAGGATTTAGACAAAGCATACCCAAAAGACTCTTTTACATTGCCTAACATCGATCACATGATCGATGCCATGGCCGGCCACGAGATCCTAACTTTTCTCAACACCTACTCCAGGTACAATCAAATTCAGATGAACCCGGAGGACCCGGAGAAACCTCGTTTATCACTAAGTTTGGAACATATTGTTACAATGTAATGCCCTTCGGGCTAAAAAATGTTGGAGCTACATACCAATACCTAATTAACAAAATGCGCGAGGAACACATTTGTAAATAAATAGAGGTTTACATTGATGATATGTTGGTTAAGTCCATGCGCGTAGAGGACCAATTAACTCATTTGAAGGAAACATTCAAAATCTTAAGGAAATACAACATGAAGCTTAACCCGAAAAAATGTGCCTTCAGAGTCGGCTCGGGCAAGTTCCTCGGCATTATGGTATCTAACTGAGGGATCGAGATCAACCCTGATAAGATCAAGGCCATCGAAGATATCACAATCGTGGATAGTGTGAAAGTCGTGCAAAGGCTAACAGGACAAATAGCCACCTAGGGTCGATTCATTTCGAGGCCATCGGATCGAAGTCACAGGTTTTTTTCCTTGCTCAAAAAGAAAAGGGACTTCACATGGACCCTAGAATACCAGCAAGCCTTAGAAGAATTTATAAGATACTTATCGAGCCCACACTTGCTTCACACCCTGAAGGTAGATAAAAAGCTTTACATGTACTTGGCAGTGTCCGAAATAGTGGTAAGTAGGTTACTGGTTCGAGAAGACCAAGGTAAACATTTCCCTATTGATTATGTAAGTCGAACTCTAGTAGATGCTGAAACTAGATACCCTCACTTAGAAAAATCAGCACTTGCATTAATAAGCGCATCTAGAAAGTTAAAGACATATTTCCAGTGTCACCCAATATGTGCGGTAACTACTTACCCTCTTCGAAATATTTTGCATAAGCCCGAACTGTCCGGCCGATTGGCCAAATGGGCCATCGAATAGCAATTCCGAACAGACATCAAGTCTCAAATCTTAGCTGACTTTGTGGCCGATTTTATGCTGACCCTGGTACCCGAAGTGGAGAAAGAACTCCTGCTAAAATCAGGTACGTCATCGGGGGTATGGACTATTTTCATGGACGGTGCTTCGAATGTGAAAGGGTCTGGGCTCGATATTGTTTTGAAACCACCAACAGGTAGTACCGTTAGACAATCTATCAAACCTTCTAGGTTGACTAATAATGAGGCCGAATATGAGGCCATGATTGCAGGTCTCGAGCTAGCTAAAAACCTGGGGGCAGAAATAATCGAAGCCAAGTGCGATTCCCTGTTGGTCGTAAATCAAGTAAACAAAAGCTTTGAAGTTCGAGAGGATAAGGTGCAAAGATATAGGTCACTAGAAAGGTTTTAAGGAAGAATTGAGAAGTAAAGTTTGCAAAAGTTAGGAAATTGGCCTATTTATAGAGGTCACTTAAACAGTTTGGGGAAGCCAAATAGCCGACCATCAGCCGCCTCCGATTAATGTCCTTGGAAACCATATGGAAGCGACTTTTCAATCACTTTAGCGGTTGACATCACGAGACTGACATCATGATCGAGGCGTCAGAGAATCGAAGATCAAATCATTTCTTATTATCTTACTCTAAGAAATGCGGGGACTATCTGTATACGGTCAAAATCAGGTATGCCCGATTTTCCGGGCTTGAGGGTACACCTTAAGCCCGAGTTCAGGATGGATCGAGTTCGAGCTTGATGAACCAGTCTCGAGCTCGATGACAGAGTACAAAGCTCGAAGAACTGAGTGTTCGAGTAACGTCGGAGCCTAATATGACCAGCCTCGAGATAATGTAGTTATCAACTTATAACAGAATAAGCTAGATTCCTGCCACGTCCCCAAGATCGTGGCATAAATTCGGGAATAGATTTGTACGAATCTATACTAGATGGTTAGACAGTTGTCCCCAATAAGATTCTTACTGTAAATAGAAATATACCTTATTTAGGGTTCCCCTATTATATAAAGGGGACTCCAATCATTTGTAAAACACAATCAATTATTGGCAAATAATATACTCTCTTACATTTTCGCTTTGTGTTCATCAGAATTGTCTTTTAGCTTTATTATTCTTGCTTTACAGTTCTTGATCCACCTTGAGGTCACTTTGGCTCGAGGTCGAGACTGGCCTACATTCTGGTTTGGTTTTACTTATTTCTTTCATTTACACTTAAAATTTCTTGGTTATTAATTAGTATTGAACTAAATCACGTATCTTTAAAACCATAAATTAAGTTTAATTATTACTCGTATTTTCGAGATAAATAGTACTAGACTAGAATTATGAGTTTGCAAGTTTTACACTTATATTAGTTGATCATAGTTAAATAATAAATTAGTAAAGATAAGTCAATTAACAATTGTTAAGTGAGACAAGTGTAAGTAGGGTTAAGTGACACAAGTGTAAGTAGAAGACACATTTCACGTTACCACTAGTTTAGTATAAATAGTAAATGTGCCTAATTTTTTCATGAGAGGTAAAGTGTTGAAGAATTTTCTTTCCAGAAGTTCACGAACCTTTATCTTTAATTTATGAGTTTGTTTGATTCCATTTTAGAGAAGTTGCTTTTTTTCTTCTAAGTTTTTGACTTTTAGAAAAATACCCTTGAAACACCTTTATAACGAAAATTAATGGATTGAACAAGACTTCAACAAAAACAAGACTTTGCTTTCATAGTAATATTCCTTTATGACACATTATCAGACTACGTACCCGAAAAATTGAAGAACTGCTAAAAAATGAACGCGCTGCATCTCAATAGATGGTGCAGACAATAAATTTGTGTCGAGAAAATTAAAATCAAGACCGAAAAATATTGCAACAATCGTAGTATTTTATTTCGAATATTTGAGTGTTACAATCTCTATGATTCCTCTGATTCTACTTTTCTCGTATAAATTCAAGAGCCTTTGAGCTTGATCTTGAATTTGAATTTTATTTATCCGTCGCGAACACTTTGATTGTTGTCACTAATTTTATCACGAACAATTAGCCTTGATCTTGAACGCCTTGTATTTGATTTGACTTCATTCTTAATCTTGAATACTTGAATTGTTCTTCGTTCTTGAGCTTGAATACTTGATTTGTTCTTCGTTCTTGAACTTGAACTTGAACTTGATCTCTTGAACTTGAACTTGATTGCCTGAACTTGATTGCTTGAAGCTTGAAACTTGTGGAGGAATTTGCAGTGTTTGATCCACGAGCTCTTTCTTGCTTCTAGTTATAACTTCTGGTGTCTTTTCTAAGTTATGAAGATCCCTATTTATAGTTGTGGAAGGGAGGAGTTGTAATAAGAACCAACTCTTTCCGACCAATCAAATTGAAATGTGACATGGACGCATTTGATTGGCCAGAACATGTCACTTGCACACGTGGCGCGAGTTAATTCACCTTTCAGTGTGACTGGGCATGCCTTGTCATTTTGACACGTGACATGGTCCTATTTGCTCTTCCGCTTGACTTGGCGCCACATCATTTGACACGTGACACCAAATTGGGCCTCTAGGAAGATAACATCTTGGGTTTAATGAAGTGAGCTCATCACTTTAACCCAATTAAATGGGTTTGCCCAATGGATTAAGACTTATTTATTTAATCCGTATATATTGGACTTATATAATTAATTCAATTATATTAACCCATATATTTATTTGGACCAATATATTTAAAATATAAACCAAATTATTTATTGGATTTAAATCCAATAAATTTTATATGCTTACATATGCCCCTACTTCAAAGACTTGTCTTATGAACTTCAAAGACTAGACTTGAAGTAAAAAAAAAAAAAAAATCACGTGCGCATGTTCCTCAAAGACGCCCCATGCAACGTCCATTTGCAATTTGCAACCCAGCACTTATATCCTATAATTATCCAAGCAAACTTTGAGTATTCATCCAAACTTTGGTCAATTCCAACGAACTGGAAATTAACGTCATTTGCCTTAAGGATATGCCAGACTTGGATTTATGGCAAAGAAAACTAATTATTGGTGTACTATAATTAGGATTTCCTTTGTCTCTTTCCCGAGTTGCACGTAGACTTCACTGCCCAACACTTTTCTTTACTCTAATTGAATTAAGAAAACAAGTCCTTATTGGACTCTAATAACCACTGTTCCCACATCGCCCAAAAAATTTTAACGCCACATCTCGATAGCTATATAAACCTGTATGCATTCCCTTTACGAACATCAATTGCAGCGTTTGCTAGCTAATTCTGAGTCTACTTTTGACGACTTGGAAGCATTGATGCGAAGGTAATTTCTTCTTCTTCTCTTGTGCTTTCTTCTTTTATTGGTTTCACTTTTTTTTGTAGGTCAAACAAGAAAGATTTGTTCTTGTTTAACAAGATGATCCATGCATGAAGAAGACAACCATGGGGTGTGAGGGATGGTACTCATCCTAGCCCGAATATCGCAGAGATTACTCTCAATGGCCCGACTATCGGAGAGATTACTCTCAAAACGGACTGACTATCGGAGAGATAACTCTCACTGTAACCTGATTATCGGAGAGATTACTCTCAATGTGCCTCGACTATCGGAGAGATTACTCTCAAAATGACCCGACTATCGGAGAGATTACTCTCAAAATGGCACGACTATCGAAGAGATTACTCTCAATTGGCCTGACTATCAGAGAGATTACTCTCAAAATGGCCCAACTGTCAGAGAGATTACTCTCAATATGGCCTGACTATCGGAGAGATTACTCTCAAAACAGCCTGACAATCGGAGATCTTACTCTCAATGTGGACTGAATATCAGAGATATTACTCTCAAAACGGCCCGACTATCAGAGAGATTACTCTCAATGTGGCCTGACTATCACAGAGATTAGTCTCAAAACGGCCGAACTATCGGAGAGATTACTCTCAGTGTGGCCTGACTATCGTAGAGATTACTCTCAAGATGGCCCGACTATCGGAGAGATTACTCTCAATGTGGCCTGACTATCGGAGAGATTACTCTCAATGTGGCTCGACTATCGGCGAGGCCAACTTAAGGTGCAAAGGGACACATATGTCCACCTTAAGATTGGAAAATTATAGTTCCTTTTAAGTACAAACCCCCGAAGAGGCCAACTTAAGGTGCAAAGGGACTCATATGTCCACCTTAAGATTGGAAAGTTATCGTTCTTTTTAAGGACAAACTCACGAAGAAGCCAACTTAAGGTGCAAAGGGACTTATATGTCCACCTTAAGATTGGAAAGTTATAAAGCTTCAACTCGAAGACAACATCGACTTGAACATTGGGAAAACTTTGAAGATTTGGCGGACTTTGCAGACTTCAACTTGAAGATTCGGAGGGCTTAAAAAATTCAACTTTAAGACCGACGAATTTGAAGACTGAAACTTGAAGATTGACGAACTTGAAGACTTCAACTTTGAGACATGGAGGGCCTAAATATTTCAACTTGAAGATTGGCGAATTTGAGGATTTCAACTTGAAGACTACAACTTTGAGACTTGGAGGGCCTAAATATATTAACTTGAAGATCAGCGAATTTTAAGTGTTCAATTTGATGACTGGCGGACTTGAAGACTTCAACTTTGAGACTTAGAGGGCCTAAATATTTCAACTTGAAGATCAGCGGATTTAAAGACTTCAACTTGAAGACCGACGGGGTTAAAGATTTCAACTTGGGGACTTCAACTTGAATACACTTGAAGACTTCAACTTGGAGACTTCGAGGGCTTAAATATTTCAGCTTCTCTTTTGCTTTACATTGTTCAACTTTTATCTTAGTCGCATAATTTTCAGCTTTACATGCTTGTAACAAATGATTCATGTCTTGTAATGGGAGAGTCCAAATAATGAACCGTTTGATGACTTCAATATCTAAAATATATCCAATACTCAGAATCAAAAACCTTCAGAATCGCGCCGGATAATATTTTGAAACCAACTTTAGATTTCACCATATTGAAATTTCAGATTTGCGCAGTCTTACTAAAAAATTCATATCTCGTTTTAGAAATATCAAAATTGCAAACCGTTTGATTTCAAGAAAACTAGACTTCAAGATCAAGTAAATATCCAAAATTCTCAATCAAACATTTTAGAATCGTCCCAGATAATATTTTAAAATCAACTTTATATTGCACCATGCTATCAATTCTAGATTTGCATAGTCTCACCGAAAAAATTCATATCTCGGTGTAAAAATATCAAAATTACAAACCGTTTGATTTCAAGAAAACTAGACTTCAAGACCTAGAACATATCCAAAATTCTCAATCAAACAACTTCTGAATCATCCCAGATAATATTTCAAAATCAACTTTATATTGCACCCCGCTATCAATTCCAGATTTGCATAGTCTCGCCAAAAGATTCATATCTTGGTGTAAGAACGTCGAAATTATAAACCGTTTTATTTATTGAAAACTAGAGTTCAAGATCTAGAATATATATAAAAAATTCTTAATTAAACAAATTCAGAATCATCTCAGATAATATTTTGAAAGCAACTTTACATTGCACCATGCCATTAATTCCATATTTGCGCAGTCTCGCAAAAATTCATATCTTTGTATGGAAGCCTCGAGATCAGAAGATGTCTTACTTGCCATCAATATAAATTTAAAAGACATATTCTCACAACTATCTTGAGTTCAAGCCTCACTGAATTTGAAACATTGTGCCAAGCAATCTTTTCCTAATACTTGTGTTTTCTTTTGATGTCTCTCTTCCCCCCCCCCCCAAGGCGGAGGGTGGACTTGGAGACCAACAAACTTGAAGGTTTGGTGAACCTGAATACATAGAGAATCCCTGGACTTCAATGCAAATACTTGACATCCTCCTAAAATCGGCCATCAAAGATATCAATTTACCATGGAGGGTTTCCCCTTTAAATCAAATAAGGTCAAAGTTCAGTAGGAGGATGGCATTTCAGCTTGATCTTACATTCCTTCATACTTCATTCGAACAACAATTGAGGCAATATGTATCTTTTGAACTTATGCGACTGAACTTAGAATGAAACTCTAAGCTGCCTACGTACCTCGGTGAAGAGGATCAAGTCATACCGTAGTTCAGACTGGGTAGATTTTTTTCTTTTTTTTTACGTCATAACTTTTGTCTAGGCCGCCTCTTTTGAGATTTTTAACCTAGTGGACTCTTTTTTGGGCCGTACACAGTTTATACTCTTGCGAGCCAGGAGTGTAGCAACATACAGTTTAGGCTCGTGCGTCAAGGAGCATTGCAACTTCAAGGATAATACTTTTTCAAAAAATTGCCATTGATAAGACCGATCCTCATACCATCTGCATCAACCAGCTTGTAAGCCCATTTGAGTAAGCTTCGTGTACGATATATGGCCCATCCCATTTTGAAGTGAACTTCCCTACAGGTTTATGAGAAGTAATTATGGGTCTTCGTACGGCAAGGACTTAATCTCCTACTTGAAAGGATCTCGTGCAAACTCTTTTATTGAAGGCGCGAGATAATCGAGCCTGATAACATTCAAGACTCTGTTGAGATTTCTATCTTTTTTCATCAAGAGTTTCCAACTCTACTAACTGAAGTCAAACATTTGCTTCATCAGTGATCCCTTCTTCAATAGCCAGTCATAATGAAGGTATTTGACGCTCAAGTAGCAGGAAGGCTTCGACTCCATAAACGAGTGAATAATGAGTCGCTTGTGTTGGCGTGCGGTGAGTCTTACTATATGTCCATAGAGCTTCTTCCATACGGTCATTCCAATCTCGTTTGGATTTGGAGATGACTTTCTATAACAAGTTGCATGGAGTCTTGTTGAATGCCTCAGCTAGACCATTAGTGGCAGCATTGTACATCGAAGAGTTAGGTTGCTTGAAGCGAAAGAGATCACAAATCTTGTTCATCAATCTATTATCGAATGGCTTTCCATTATCTGTTATTATGTAATGAGGAATTCCAAAGCAATAAATAATGTTTACTCGGATGAAACTTGCAACATTTTTCTTCTTTACTTCCTTAAGAGCAACAGCTTCAGTCCATTTTGAGAAATAGTCAGTTGCAGTCAACATGTATAGGTGCCCACCAGAGGACTTTGGCAGTGTTCCAACAACATCCAATCCCCAAGCATCAAATGGCCAAGATACAACAGTCGGGTGCAACACTTCAGGAGGTTGATGAATAAAATTCGCATGGAATTGACAAGCCTTGCATCTTCGAGCGTAGTCCAAGCAATCTTTTACCATCGTTGGCCAGTAATATCCCATCCTTTTTATATGGAAGTGGAGCTTTGGTCCAGACTGATGTGACCTAAATACCCCAGAATCTGCCTCTTGCAAAGCTTAGAGAGCTTCTTCTTCTCCTAGGCATAGCAAGAGTACTCTCTCGAACAACATTCTATATAGAGTATCCTAGTAGTAAAGGAAGCAAGGTGCACGATGACGGATTTCAGTCTATCTCCTCAGATTTGTAAAAGTATCCCTTAGCATAATTAGTCGATAATAGGTTGTCGCCATTATTCTTTCTCAACTTCAGAAACAGCAACAAGATGTTTGAGTTCGTTTTCTTCACCTTCATCCTCATTTGGCAGCTACCCATTTTTGGCAGACGGTAACTTGTGCTTGGTCAGGCAAGGCCAATAATGAAGCTAGAGCAGCTAAAGCATCAGCCTTCTTATTTTCTTTCCTTGGCACATGCTGAATAGTCACATCACCGAGCCACCCATCAACTTTTTAGCGTAATCATGATATGGGCATAGTTCGGCCTTCTTAACCTCGTAACTACCCAAAAGTTGATTGACCACTAACTGGGTGTCACCAAAGACTTGAAATTGCAATTGCTTCATATCAACGACCATTTCAAGCCCAAGTATTAATGTTTGATACTCAGCAACATTGTTGGAACAGAGTTGTGTCAAGGTGAAAGAGTAGGGCAAGACTTCGCCTTGGGGAGTGAGAAATACTTGCCAGCCCTGGCTCCCCCACTATGCGCAGCACCATCAAAGTACATCTTCCATGGAGGTTGAACTTCAACGACCATTATATCCTCATCAGGTAGTTCATCAGTTAGCTCCCAGTCATCAGGTATCCGATGATATGCCAAAAAGTCTGCCAATACTTGTCCTTTTACAACCTTTTGAGGGATGTAAAAAATCTCAAACTATTGAAATTGGAGGTACCATCCTACTAGTCAATCACTAAGAACAGGTTTTTACATCATGAACTTGATGGGATTTGCTTTAGAAACAAGACGGACAACATGAGCTTGAAAGTAGTGCTTCAACTTTTGAATTGAGAATACTAGCGCCAAACACAACTTTTCAATTGGCGAATAATTCAACTCGTTAGGTGTCATTATCATGCTCAAGTAGTAAAGAGAGTTTTCTTTCCCCTCACTATTTTCTTGGGCCAACAGTGCTCCAACAGACCTTTCCTGTGTCGCAATGTATAGTATCAATGGCTTTTCAGGAATAGGAGCTGCTAAAATTAGAGGCTTCATCAAGTAGGTTTTGATACTTTCGCCTTTCTTCATAAGGCAACTAAACGGTTGGCACCTCCCAGCCAGGTTTGATATGAATCTTCTAAGGTATGCTAGCTTTTCTTGTAGACTTTTCAATTCATGGATATCTCGAGGCTCGGGCATTTTCAAAATGGCATCCACTTTGTCTTGATCAATTTCGATCCCTCGATGTCGGACAATGAAACCAAGGAACTTTCCAGAAGTAACTCCAAAGGCACATTTCCATGGATTCATCCTAAGTTGGTACCTCCTGAGCAATTTAAATACAATCCTCAAGTCTTTCATGTGGTTGCCCTTCTCTCTTGATTTCACCACCAAGTCATCAACATTGCATTCGACATTCTTGTGGAGAAGATTGTCGAAAATATTTTGCATATCCCTTAGGTAAGTAGCACCAACGTTCTTCAAGCCAAAAGGCATTACCTTGTAGCAATGAATACCTTTTGGGGAATGGAATGTAGTAAGCTCTTCATCTTTTAGTGCCATGCGTATTTGGTTATAGCCCGATGAACCATCCATAAATGACATTGCCTCGTACCCAGTAGTAGCATCGAACATCAGTTCTAGAATGGGAAGTGGGAACTCATCTTTCGGACACGCATTGTTAAGATCCCTAAAGTCAATGCACATTCGAATCTGGCCATTTTTCTTCCTTACAGGAATAATACTTGAAACCCATGTTGGGTACTTAACTTCACGAATAAAGCCATCTTCGATGAGTTTGTTAACTTCTGTTTCAATCAAAGGAACCAAGTCCAGCCTAAAATACCTTTGAAATTGTTTAATATGACGAGCACCATTTCTGACTGCAAGGTGATGGACTGCTACTTTTGGATCCAAGTTAGGCATCTCTTTGTAACTCCAAGCAAATACATCCCTGAACTCTTTGAGTAATTCAATATAAGTACTCTCTTCGTCGGCTTCAAGTAAAACACTTAGGTAGGTGGGTCTTGGTTCTTCATTGGTGCCAAGGTTAACTTCTTTTAAGGCATCAACTGTCGTCTTCACTCCTTCTTCAAGTTCAGGTGGAGCATCTTTCACATCTTCATCTTCTTAACGGTCCCCATCATTGAAGGATATGTGATAACACGGTGAAACATCCTCCAATTCCGCATTACCTTCCATCGAAGATGGAATGCCATTCTTGGCTTGTACAGTAATATGATACGAAGAACCCACACTTTCTTCATCTTTATCATGTTCCTTAGTATAGACTACAGTACATGGCTTTACCTTCAGTACTTCTTTACATGAAACCACAACTTTTGTTTGTCGCCTCATTCTAGAAGGAACCAAACTTTGGAAATCCTTAGAGATCTCCTGGATTTAGGGTGAAGCAGGTGTTCTTATGCTTTGAAAATTTCTTCAGAACTTGTTCCCCTTCTTTAGTGGACCTAATATTTCAAACACGGAGGTCCTCACATGTGATCTTCCAAGTCGATCAAAGACAGAAGGCTTGTTAGAAGCGGCTGATTCATCTTCTGTAGTGATATAATTGTTGCTCGCCCTTCTTATTGAGATGCGCACTGGTGACGGTTGCTTGTACCCCAAACCTTCACGTGGTTGCCTCGTTGTAGGTTCTGATGGGAGCTTCCCTAACTTTGACGGCTCATTAGGATTGTATCCAGCTTTTGCAAATAGCTTGTAAGTGTTAAGGTCAGAACCTTCATCTGTTCGCTTTGTAGGGAATGCCACACTCTGTAAACGATTTTGGGCTACAAACCCTGTAAGCAGCATTGAGGACGACTTTACTTCCTCAATTTCTTTGACTAGAAGAGTTAACTTATTAAGCATTTTGGCTTGGCGATTAGATGATTCACTTTCATCTTTCTTTCTTTAAGGGACATATTGGAGCGTCGGACTTACTTTTTTGCCATAAGACGTAATATTCCCTCTATAAGATTTATTCGCATTGGGTTGTACCTCCTTACTAGCAACTTTGTCTTCACCAGTAGTCACCTTTTCTATTTTAGTTGAGGGCTCTTTAATATTGTTTTTCATGCCATCATTAGCTTTCAGCTCCTTCACAATGCGGTTCTTCAAGTAAAACTTTGCATCGGTGAAGTGTAACTCAGCCTCGGTGAATGGCTCATAATCAGAAACTACCATCTTCTTGACTTCACCCTTGTAGTATTTTTAACATTGATGGTAGGTAGATGGAACTACTTTATTCTCATATATCCAAGGCCTCCCAAGCAAAACATTGTATGAAGTTGTCACGACCCTAATCCCAAACCCGGTAGTGATGGCGTCTCTCGTGAAGACAAAGCCAGCCAGTTTAACCCCAATTCATCTTTTTAAATAGTTAATCAATACAAAATAGTCTAAACTTGATTTAATAATACAGAATAGCGGAAATATCGATGACAATGCGAAAATATCCAACCCGTCACAGCCCTAACCGGGGTGTCACAAGTCATGAGCATCTATGAGCCACAATACAGTCTACAAAAGTCATAAACTACTACAAATGTTTGTTAGGAAATAGAAATGATACAGGAGTAGAGACACGGGGTTGCGGACATCAACAGCTACCTCGTAATCTCCGAAAGGCCCGCCTGGAACTGGAGGAAATCAGTACTTTGGAGCGAAACCAGCTACGCATAAATCTGCACACAAGGTACAGGGAGTAAAGTGAGTACTCCGACTTAGTGATTAACGAATATAAATAATGACTGAAAGTAAGAAAACACGTAAAGCACATGGCATTCTATAATGAAGCAGTGAAATCATTTAAGGAATAATAAAATTAGTAAAAATCAATAAAATGCTCTTTAAACCAGTAAACAAGTAATTGACAGTTAATTATGATAATGTAAACAAATAGAAATTTGCCCCTCGGATACAATAACACCACATCCGCCCCTTGGGCAATATCTCACAACAGTAACAGTCCCTCGGGCTCAATCTCACATCACAATGGGTACCCGCGCTCATTGGGGGTGTGCAGACTCCTAGAGGGGCCCCTTACGGCCCAAGCGCAATAACAAACCATCTCGTGGCATCAAATCTATATCCTCGGCCTCATATCAATCAAGCCACCTCGTGGCGTACACATCTCAGTCTCTTGGCCTCCAATCAGTATCAGTATCTCCTTACAATATAGGCCCTCGGCCTTACTCAGCCAAAAATCATCACAAGCCCCACGGGCAATAGTAAAACAGTATTTCTCAGCACAAGCATCATTTAATATAGGGAAAATTTCACATATCAACAACTAGGACTTTTCAAATTTATAGCCCATATTTCAATTTATAACTAACTAACCCAAAAATAATAGGCTAAGATTCAACATCCAACTCCAACAAATTCTCAAAATTACTATTTAATTTTAAAAAAGATTGCTCAAGCTTTTAAGTTAATTTTCAAATCAGCAACTATAACTCAAATACTAGTTCAACAAACCAAATCTATTTAAATGGTAAAAATTAGATTTTTAACAAGCTTAAATATGTGGGTTTAGATTCCGGATTAGTTTTTGTGAGAAATTTGGAGTGGGTGTTATTTAGAATTGTTAGAAATTATTGTATATAAAATTTGAAGTCATTTAATGGAGATTTGGACTGGTTTTGAACAAGAATTGCAACTGAAAATCGTGGAAGAAGTTCGTCTATAGACGTTTGTATAAAGGTGTATAATAGTGTATAAGATGTGTTTATACACCCATATACACTATTATACAAGATTATACATAATTATACAAAAAAATTGACTGCGTCTTCTTCCTTGCGTTTTTTCTAAAATGCAACTCAAATCTTGTTCAAAACTACTCAAAATCACTTCAAATTGAAATTTTGAACTCCTTATGATATTTTCAATCAATTGGAACAACACCCAACCCAAACAACTAACAAACTCAAAAAATCCTATTTCCGATAGCAAAGCTTTGAATGGCCTTCAATGGTGAACTTCTCTACTCTTCAATTTTCTTACATTGCAACCAGATGACACATGAGAGAAGCAATAATAGCGGATGGCTCCTTGAAGCATATGTAGAAGAAGTGAGAAGAAAAGAGAGTGAATGCAATGTTTGTGAGAACACAAATTTAACTCCATAAATTTTAAATTTGCTAGTGCTTTCAAAATATGTACAATATAGGCTAGGTAGGATAAAACTTAAAAACATGGGCTATTTTTTTTTTTTTTTG
>MU748961.1:0-32786 GCA_026770625.1 Nicotiana glauca
AATCCATTTATTAATTTAATGTGATCTATTACCCTGCTCGCGAATCATCCATGCGACGCAGGTACACATAAGATATATGCTCAGATAGCCAATTAGAATTTTATCAGGGAATAATTATCCAAATAAAACCATTTCTCTGCTTAACGATTTAGGAAATGATGTTTAATCTCTTTTTAAATTCGTTTACTAATCAAGGGTGATTTAAACAATCCAAGTCATCNCTACGTACGGACTCTCGTAACCTCGTGCATACGTAGCCCCCCATAAATAGGAGTACATAACCAATCACTTCATCTATGGGGTAAATTCCTCACAAGATTAGAAAGGAGACTCACCTCGCTCCGAAGATCCGCAACCGGCATTCTACATTCTTCCGGAGACTTGCACCAATGCACAACGCTCCAAAACTAGCCAACGATCATATAAATTCATTAATATATGCTCAATTATACTTCATAACCCAATTTATAAAAATTCCTAACCCCGAACGAAAAGTTGATAAAAATGCCCTCGGGCCCACGTGCCCGGAATCCAAAACTTTTTGAAGATAAAGTTTATCCATAACCTTAGGAACTCGAATATATAATTTTCTCTTAATCCCATACTCAAAATCGTAATCAAAATCCAAGATTTCTAATTTCCTAGGTTTTCAACCAAACCCCAAATTTACACTAATCTTCATACTTAAATCCATATATAATTAATGTATTTAACTCATAATAGGTACGAATAACTTACCTTAACATTGTTGATGAAGAACCTCTCTTGAATCCTCCCAAAATCGCCAAAGCCATGAGAAATGAGAGAGAAATGGCCAAAACCCGACTTTTAAAATATTGCTTCTGCCACCAGACATTTCCGTTTCTGCGGTACCATTACCGCTTCTGCGAAAACCATTTTTGCGGTTTTGGGCCGCTTCTGCGGTTCTGGGCTCAGCCCTCTTTTTCCGCTTCTGCGATTCCCTCTTCCGCAGATGCGGTCCTGCTTCTGCAGAACCTTGGCTGCATCTGCGGTCCAAAATCCTTCGAACAAAACCGCTTCTGCGGCTCCCTCAACCGCTTATGCGGTCCCATTTCCGCAGAAACGAAAACACCAGCAACTAGATCCTTTAGCCTTCTTCAAAATTTTATTTTTGATCAGTTAACCACCCGGAATCCACCCGAGGCCCCTGGTACCCCAACCAATCATACCAACCAGTCCCAAAATACATTACGGACTTGCTCGAGGCCTCAAATCATAACAAACAATGCCAAAATCATGAATTACACCCCGATTCAAGCTTTATGAACTTTGAACTTTCCAACTTCCATTTCTGATGCTTAAACCTATCAAATCACATCCGATTAACCTCAAATTTTGCACACAAGTCATATTTGACATTACGGACCTACTCCAACTTTCGTAATCGGATTCCGACCCCGATATAAAAAAGTCCACTCCTTGTCAAACTTCTCAAAAACCTTCAAATTTTCTATCTTTAACCAAATGGCTTCAAAATGACCTACAGACCTCCGAATTCACTTCCGATCGCGCTCCTAACTCCAGAATCACCATACGGAGCTACTCACAGTCTCAGAATCCCAAACGGACATCGATAATGCTTAAATGCACTCCAAGCCAAACTTAAGAAATTCTTTCTAAAATGCTAACTTCCACAACATGCGCCAAAACGCTCCCGGATTATCCAAAACCCAATTCGGGCAAATGTCCAAGTCCAAAATCATCATACGAACCTGCTGGAACCTTCAGATCCTGATTCCAAGGTCGTTTACTCAAAATTCCAATCCTAGTTTATTGTTTCAACTTTAAGCTTCTCAAATGAGAATTTTCATTTAAATCTAACTCTGATCTTCCCGAATTTAATTTTCGACCTTGCGAACAAGTCACAATACCTAAAATGAAGCTGCTCATGGCCTCAGACTGCTGAATAACGTGCTAGGGCTCGAAACGACTGGTCGGGTCGTTACAGTCTTGGCATGAAACCGAACTGGTTCTTAGAAATAGACACACCGGTCCTCACCCTCATTTCAATCACCATCTCCCAAACTTTTATAGTATAGCTTAGCAGCTTAATCCCCCTATAATTAAAAGAGATAACATTAAATAACGATAAGTAGTAATAAATGTCATTTGGGTTAATAAAAGCATGTGAGTCGCCCGAAAAAGGTGAGATTCTTTGGTATTCATTCTGGCAATGATGAAAAATTGATGAACCTTTGAATATTCAGATTCTCCTTGGATTGTGGGAGAAAAGTTAGACAAGAATCTAAAAAAAAAGATATATTTTGTATGTGTATAATAAAGCAAGATTATTCAGAGAATGTCAATATGTTTTCTTACAAGTGAGTGTTCAAAGTCCCCTATAACTATGTGTCTTTCTATTTATAATGGAACATGTGTCATAAAATCCTATTAGTACAGATCCAGAGGATATTCACTGGAATATTCTCTTTGAAGTGGTATCCTAAAACTAGCCATTATTACTCTATTTAAGATGAGTGTTCATCTTTGACCTCAATCTCTATTAACTCCTCGACCTCGCACTTCATTTCTTTTTAGATCACCTCGACCTCGACTATGCCTATTAACACACTAATGACATGTGAAAACTCTCGAAGGCAATCTTAATGATGATATGGTCTAAACATAACTAAGTTAATTTTTGGCATATATAGACTTTGCAATTGGAAAAAAATAAAAAAATAACTAGATTTACAATCAGTAATTGAAAAATAACCATAATTTCAAAAGTAACCGAAATTTAGTCATATTATCATGCAAAAGATGAAATCTAAATAAAAAAAAACTGTTAAAAATATGAAAAAGTTTCAGTATAATATGTTGGAGTTTGAATTTTTATACATATGAGATTCCAACACAATATGCTGGAATTTCGTAATGTGAGCTCCATAATCCAGCATATTATGCTGGAACGTTTCGTGTGTTGGAGTTCCAATATAATATGTTGAAAGTTTATACACAGGAGTTCCACAATCTATGCTAAAACTTTTCGTATTTCCGTAAAATAATTATTATTTTTCAATGACATTGTAAAAGCTGGCTATTGTTCAATTATCAGTCCGAAAAATGATTAACCCGTGCTATTTTCACCATTATAAGCAAGCTTTAGGCTTGACCAATCTTTTACTATAGTGGAAACGGGCTACGCAAGTTAACATTTACCTATTTATACTACATTATAGATTTGCTAGTCTTAGTATGCATGTAGCAGGTATTTTCTGTCGCATTGAGTAGTTGTTGTAGATTAGACAAAATATTATTTTAAAAATATATTTGAATTATACAATAAAAATATAGAATCCTAAAAGTGATAAATTGTATATTACATATAGCTAACTCAATAAAAAATGATAATAAATTTTAAGATTCGTGTTTAAATGTTGGCGTTTAAATTACGTGCTCGTGTACTTCCCTTGAATGTACTTTTATATCTTGTCTTTGGTACTGATCTTATGAATACTATTGCTCATCATGATAAGCATCCTAATTGTTACATATATGAATTTATTTTCAACTGGTATAATCTATTTAAAGTAAAATACCAGTCGAATTTAAAGTCTTAAATATTAGGACTTCTTACCTAGTTTATGTAAAAATATTTAATAAATAAAATTTTAGTTAATTATAAAGTTCTAAATATTATGAAAGTAACTTATATACAATATTGTTCAATATAGAAGCTATTTTTAATAGAGTAAAATAAAAATTAAAGCAGTAAATTAATGGAAGATAATCTTAAAAAAAATACAAAAATAGAGATTTATAATTACCTTCTCAGAGAAATCAAGATGTTTAGGAAATAATGATCTAATCGGACTATTTATAGAGCCATCATTACGGTGATTAAGGCCTCATTTGCTTGCACTTAACGGAGGTCTGAGTCTTAATTATTCAAATTTCAAATATTAAGTGCGTTTATATTTTAAGAGTAAATCTTAATTATTTATATATTAATCATTAGATATATTTTTTTTATTTTACAACCATTTAATGAGTCTGAATAGACGAGAATGATTAAAATCTATAATAAAGACTTAATTTTATTAAGATACTACCATCCATATTCACTACTAACTGTTGCCACTGTCCACCATTATCACCGACCATTATGCACCACCATCCTCAACCACAACCACCGACCGCTAACATCTTCAACTATAACCACCACCGTATCATTATCGGCTGTCAACACCCCTCACCCCACCATTATTGACTACCACTACCCACCAACCCCATTATTATCGGCTAACGCCATTATCATTATCCTCAACCACAATCATCCACACACCCACATCATCTACCATAACCAATCACCACCACTACCATCACCAATCATAACCGCTAATATCTACCATTATAAGCTACTATCATACACAATTACCTTCCTCAACCACAACTCTCACTACCAATCAACACTAGCTACTACCCATAATTACCACTTTCAACCAAAACGATCATCAATGACCACTGCCAGTCGACATCCACAAGCACCATCATTTGTTATCACCAGCATCAACTACTATATTAATTTTTATATTTATTAATTTTAAATTTTATATATTTAGATGTTGAATAAATATACAGTCTTAGTCATTTGGTATTCAGATACTAATACACATCTTAATATTCAGATGTGTATTTAGATGTAATCATTTTATTCTTAAAACACACATCTTAATATTTAAATGTGCATTCAGGTTCATGGGATTTAATTGTGATAAAGATTTTCAATTTCATTAGATTCAAGTTTTTAAAAACATTAATAAGAGGTGCGTAAATCCTCATGGAGCTAAATGAATGGGTAAATGCAATATAAATTCTCCTAAAGACAAATATGAGTTGACTTCAAAGAGATATTGTAACGACCTGGCCGGTTGTTTCATGAGTTATAGTCTTGTTTTCCCCATTATGCTTTCTTTTGTGTTCTTCAACTATATTTTATCGTATCGTATTGGTTGATTCGAGTCCGGAGTGGTATTGAAGTGGAATGAGGCACTTAGCCTCCTATTTAGAAACTTAAGTTGGAAAAGCCAACGGGAAATGATGACTTGTGCGTACACAACCTCATATATGAATTTTGATAGTTCCGTTAGCTACATTAGGTAGTTTTGGACTTAGAAGCACGTCCAAAATGTGATTTGGAGGCTTGTGGTAGAATTAGGCATGAATTGACGAAAGCTCAAAATTTGGCAATTTTGGTCATCAGCGAAATATTTTATATGGGGGTAGAAATGGCATTATGGAAGTTGGAGTAGGTTTGTAGTCTTATTTATGATGTGTGTGCAAAATTTGGGGTCATTCGGACGTGATTTGATAGGTTTTGGCGTCGTTTGTGAAATTTGAAAATTTAGATGTTTTTAGGCTTGAATCCGAGGGTAATTTGGTGTCTTGATGTTGTTTTGAGTGTTTTGAAGATTCAACTAAGTCTGAATGATGTTATTGGATGTGTTGGCATGTTTGGTTGAGGTATCGAGGGACTCGGGTGATTTTTGGGTGGTTATTCGATCATTAGTTGGCTTTGGAAATTGGCAGATCTCTGGTCTCTAGTGTAGGAAGTGCGGACCGCACAAAATTGGTGTGAACCATGGTGGTATTATGCGGCCGTGATGGAAATTATGTGGTCCGCGGAAGAGGTAATTCGGCCACAATGGATTTTATGTGGATGGAAAGGTATGGCTCAAGGTCCGCGGCGGTTGCAGAATTATGTGGACCGCAATAAGGACGTTCAGAGAGTACTATATAAGAGAGGTCTAGGATTTTATTTCACATCTTGAACTTTGGGAGCTCGGTTTGAGGAAACTTTTCGGGAGTTTTTCAAGGAAATCTTCTGGGCTAATAATCATGAATATATCATTGAATTCATCATTCGATTAATGATTTGGAAAGAAATTTCAGAAAAAATTGGTGGAGTTTCATAAAATGAACTTTTGGGATTTGGAAGCTGGTTCGAGGTCGCATTTGAGTGAAACTAGTATGGTTAGTCATATAATCGAATGGCTTGTCGTGTTTTGTGAATTTGGTCGGATTTCGATACGTGGGTCTAGGGCCCGACATGAGTTGACTTTTTGACTTTTGACCGAAAGCTAAGCATATTCTTATGGGATTGATTCCTCTAGCTCGTGTTGATTCTATTGAATTATTTGTGGCTAGCTTCGAGGCATTTTGATGTCGATTCGAGAGGCAGGGGCATCATGGATTTGATTGGTTTGAGGTAAGTAACGATTGTAAATCTAGTCCTGAGGGTATGAAACCTTGGATTTCATATCGTTTTACTATTTTCGAGGTGACTCACACGCTAGGTGATGGGCATGTAGGCATGCACCGTGAGGGATTGTGACTTGGTCCATCCCGTAGCAACTATTAGTTGCGTATTTGGTTGAAACTATACCATATTTAGGTGTTTAAAAAGAGTTTCTATAAATTAGGCTGAACGCCATATCTAGGCTTTGTGCTAGAGTTGTTTGGACCCTTAGGGGACCTTTTATTACTACCCTCTCACTATTTTTGGTTGAAAATCTATACTCAGTCATGATATACTTATTGATTTCATAACTCATTCTTTATTACTCTGTTTTGATTTATATAAAATGTTGTTTTAGGCTAAGTACCCTATTTTTACCGAGAGCTCGAGTGGCTTGAGAGGTTTATAATTGAGTGAGGCCGAGGGCCTGATTTGTAAGGATATTTATAGGATCGGGCTAGACGCTGCAACATGTTGTTAATGATTCATGACTGATTGAGGCCGAATGCCTGATTGTGAGATATTGAGACTATGGCACGTGAGTGGTCCATGCAACACGTGAGTTGTCACGACCCAAGTTCTCCCTTTGTGAACTGTCGTGACGGCACCTAGTATCTACGACTAGGTAATCCTAACAATTTGCAGAAAAGAAAATAAAGATACGAAAGTAATAATTTACAAGTAACATAATAAAGAAGTATAAAATGCCGCTCGGCATATACAATATCATTCTCCCAAACTGAACACAAAACACTCCCAAAACATGGAATTTCATGAATCACAAGCTAAGGAAAATACATAGTGTCCAAACTCCATAAGTCTAAACAAAAGGAAATACAAGAAGTCTATAGCTAAAAGGAGAATAGAGAGGTACTTCTAGGTCTGCGGATGCGACAGATATACCTCAAAGTCTTTGGTTATGTCACGTTCCGGATTTCCAACCGTCGAGAATCGTGATGGCGCCTACTTTTGAAAGCTAGGCAAGTCGATAGTTACAGTTTTTACCACCTTTATTATTAATTAAATAGAAAAAGATAATAACTAAAACCAGATAAATATAGAATGTGGAAGTGATATAGAAATTCAAAAACTCTATTACATAACTACCCCAATTATCTGGTGTTACAATCTACGAACGTCGAAGAAATTCTACAATTATTATTCTGAAAGAAGTACATCTGTTCTCACAATAGAAAGAGACATGAGAAACTAAAATAGATAAAAGGGATTCTACGAACGCCGGCAGATCTATCTTGGGTCTCCCTGGAATGAAGGCAGCAACCTCAAATCTACTCACAAGGTCCGACACTGAAATCTGCACAAAAAGTGCAGAGTGCGGTATCAGTACAATCGATCCATCTACTGGTAAGTGTCAAGCCTAACCTCGGAGAAATAGTGACAAGGCTAGGACACGACAACCATATAAACCTGTATAGTTAAATCATACACGAGCAGTACAATAATAACAGAAAGTAACAAACAAAGATATGATGGGAAAACATGCTGCGAGGAATATCAATGCTAACACTAACTCAATAGAGACGCCAAGTAAACACCATAATTTAAATAACATGAATAATGAAATCGTACCACGTGCACGGCATCACCCTTCGTGCTTTTACTCTTGTCCTCACTATAAGAAACAACAGAAACGACACTGCATCACCCTTTGTGCATTAACTCTCATAATCATGGCATGACATTACCCTTTGTGTATTAACTCTCAAATCATGGCACGGTATCACCCTTCGTACATTAACACTCGCTCACAATATCATGTATGGCATCATCCTTCGTTCTTTACACTCTTCTCACCCAAACAGAAGAAATAATAACATCCGGCGAGGGAATCAACAATAACCAATCTTATGTCAACAGTTAACTTCACCAATTAAGTCTCACCTTGAGCCAATACTCAATAATGATCAAATACCCAAAAATATCAGAAAACTTGCTCAACATAGAGAATCATCAATTTGAGCATGAAAAGTATGTGATAAGAGACACAACAGTTACATTATAAGACTCACTTGCATGCTCAACATCAATGTATAGATACTCGTCACCACACCTATATGTCAAACTCAATACTAACACGTAGAAATTTAGACATCAACACCTATTCCCTCAACAAAAGGTTAGACCAAACACTTACCTCGATTCCACGGCCAAACTCAAGCCTCAAATAACGCTTTTCCTTTGATTTCCACTTCCAAACCGCCCCAATCTATGCATAATTAACATCAATTAATTCTAAATAAACCAATTCTAATGCATGAGTATAGATTTCCTAGTATTTTCCCCAAAAAGACCCCGGGCCTGCTTGGTCAAAATTCGAAATTCGAACCAAAATCCCAAGTATGCAATTGGTTTTGAAATCTGACCTCAATTTGATGTCCAAATCCCCAAATTTTGAAATTCCTAAATTCTACGCAAGAACACCCAATTTCCCCATGAACAACCCTAGATTTTGAGATGAAATCATGTAAAAAGATGAAATAGATTGAAGAAAATGAGTTAGAAGTTGTTTGCCTATGATTTAGAAGTTGTTTACCTATGATTTGGGGAAGAAATCTTCTTTGGAAAATTGCCTATGGGAGCCTAAGGTTTGAAAATTTGAGAAGTGAAGTGAAAATCCCATCTAAGTGACGTTTTGATCAGTTCAAGATGTCGAATGTGCGACAAGAGCTTCGCAAATGCTAGACAGACTTCACAATTGCGAACTTGCTGCAGGTTTTCTACTGTCGCAATTACGAACGATTTGTCGCAATTGCGAACGAGGACCCTCCCTATTGATTTCGCAAATGCGAAGGGGTGATCACAAATGCGAACATTCTAGTACAGACTTTGGATCACATTTGCGATGAAAGGCTCATAATTGCCAAACTTGTAAAGCTTGCAATTGCGAAGTCTGATCTCGCAACGAGATCATAGGCCTGCAACAGCTGAAGCACACCAACAATATTTTTCCTAAGTCCAAAACACTCCATGGCCAATTCAAAACTCACCCGAGCCCTCGGGACTCCAAACCAAACATGTGGACAAATCTAAAAGCATCATACAAGTAAGATATGGGACTTGGGCGTATGTATGGAATCGAATTCTGAGGTCCCTAGCCCGAGAAATGAATTTTTGAAGAAAATTGTTTGTTGGAAAATATAAGAATTTTTAGAAATAGAATAGTGTGTGATCTCATTGGTATAGGGCTCATATTTTTCTTCCTCATCCTGGTACACGTTTGATATAGTATTTAAGTCGTATCTCTGAAATTTGGTGAAACCGAAAGAGATTTAATATAATTCGGACCCGTGGTTGAAAAAATAGGAATTTTGAACTATCTTGAGAATTTCATGAGTTTTTGTGTTAAATTCGTCATTTAAAATGTTATTTTGGCGATTTGATAGCACGAGCAAACCGTCAAATCACGGGTCCGCGTCCGGTTCCGGGTCCATTTATAAAAAATATTGACCGAAGTCAACTTTAATTAATTTTAAAGGCCAAATTCAATGTTTTTGTTAAATTTCACATAAACGCTTTTCAAAAATGCGCCCAGACTGTGCATGTAAATCGAGGAGAAGAAATATAAGGTTTTTAAGGCCTCGGAACCTGGATTCAGATTCAAAAAAAAAGATGACCCCTTGGGTCATCACATTCTCCACCTCTAAAACAACCATTCGCCCTCGAATGGACATAGAATAGTACCTGAGTCAGTGAAAAGGTGGGGATATTGGCTCCGCATATTGGACTTGGACTCCCAGGTAGCTGCCTCTACAGGCTAACCTCTCCACTGAACATGAACCGAAGGATAACTCTTTGATCTCAAATGATGAACCTGCCGATCTAGGATAGTTACCGGCTCCTCCTCATATGTCAAATCTCAGTCCAACTGGATAGTGCTAAAGTTTAACACGTGGGATGGATCGCCGTGATACTTCTAAAGCATGGACACATAAAATACTAGATGCACAGTTGATAAACCCAATGGCAACGCAAGTCGATAAGCCGCCTCTCCCACTCGATCAAGAATCTCAAAATGCCCGATGAACCTAAGGCTTAGCTTTCCCTTCTTCCAAAATCTCATCACGCTCTTCATGGGCGTCACCCGAAGCAATACTCGCTCTCCGACCATGAATACCACATCACGAAACTTATGGTCGGCATAACTCTCTTGCCTGGACTGAGCTGTACGAAGCCTATCCTAAATGATATTAACCTTTTCCAAAGCATCCTGTACCAAATTCGTACCCAACAATCGAGCATCCCCCGACTTAAACCACCCAACTAGCGGTCGACACCGCATACCATATAATGCCTCATAGGGAGCCATATGGATGCTCGACTGATTGTTGTTGTTGTGGGCAAACTCTGCTAACGGTAAGATCTGATCCCAAGAACCTAAAAAGTCAATAACACATGCTCGGAGCATATCCTCCAAAATCTGAATGGTACGCTCAGGCTGTCTGTCCATCTGAGGATGAAATGTTGAGCTCAACTCGACCCGTGTACCCAATTCACGTTGAACTGCCCTCCAAAAATGCAAGGTAAACTGTGTACCTCGGTCAGAAATGATAGACACGGCCATACCATGAAGATGGACAATCTCCAGGATATAGATCTCAACTAACCGCTCTAAAGAATAGGAAATTGCCACATGAATAAAATGCGCTGACTTAGTCAGCCTATCAACAATAAACCATACTACATCGAACTTTCTCTAAGTTTGTGGGAGTCCAACAATGAAGTACATAGTATTACGCTCCCACTTCCACTCAGGAATCTTATTCTTCTGAAACAAACCACCAGGTCTTTGATGCTCGTACTTTACCTGCTGACAATTCAAACACTGAGCTACATACACATCAATATCCTTCTTTATCCTTCTCTACAAGTAATGCTACCACAAATTTTGATACATCTTGGTAGCGCCCGGATGAATAGAATACCGGGAACTGTAGGCCTTCTACAGAATCAACTCATGAAGTCCATCCACCTTAGGCACACAAACTCAGCCCCGCATCCTCAAAACTCTGTCATCCCTAACTGTGACATGCTTGGCATCATTGCACCACACTATGTCCCTAAGGACAAGAAAATGTAGATCATCATATTCCCGATCCCTGATATGCTCAAATAATAAAAATTGAGCGACAATACAAGCTAGAACACGGCTGGGATCAGAAACATCCAACCTCATGAACTTATTGGCTAAGGCTTGAATATCCAAAGCAAGCGGACTCTCACCGACTGGAATATATGAAAGGCTACCCATATTGGCTAACTTCCTACTCAAAGCATTGGCTACCAAATTGGCCTTCCCAGGATGATACAAGATGGTGATATCATAATCTTTTAGTAGCTCCAACCACCTTCTCTGCCTCAAACTGAACTCCTTTTGCTTGAACAAGTACTATAAACTCTTGTGATTCGTGAACACCTCACACGACACGCCATGTAGATAATGCCTTCAAATCTTCAGCTCATGAACAATGGTTGCTAGCTCCAAATCATGAACTCGATAATTCTTCTAGTGAATCTTCAACTGCCACGAAGAATATGCAATAACCTTGTCATTCTGCATCAACACTGCACCAAGTCTAATACGAGTTGTGTCACAATAAATTGTATATGGACCTGAACCTGTGGGCAATACCAACACTGGCACCGTAGTCAAAGCTGTCTTGAGCTTCTGAAAGCTTGCCTCACACTTGTCTGACCACCTAAACTGGGCACCTTTTTAGGTTAACCTGGTCATTGGGGCTGCTATAGATGAAAACCCCTCCACAAACCGACGGTAGTAACCCGTCAAACCCAAGAAACTTTAGATCTCTGTAGCTGATGTGGGTATAGGCTAGTCCTTGATTGCCTTAATCTTCTTAGGATCCACATGAATACCCTTTACTGATAAAATGTGACCCAAGAAAGCATCTGAGCTCAACCAAAACTCAAATTTCTAAAACTTAGCATACAATTTACTGTCTCTCAAAGTCTGAAGAATGACTCGAAGATGCTGCTCATGCTCCTCTCGGGTGCGGGAGTAGATCAAAATATCATTAATGAAAACAATCATGAAGGAATCCAGATAGGACTTGAACACTCTGTTCATCAAATCCATAAATGTTGCTGGGGAATTTATCAACCCAAATGACATTACTAGAAACGTCCGTACCGAGTGCGAAAAGCTGTCTTAGGGATTTTGGATGCCTAATCCTCAACTGGTGGTAGCCAAATCTCAAATCAGTCTTTGAAAATACCTTGGCACTCTGAAGCTGATCAAATACATAATCCATCTTCGGTAATGGATACTTGTTCTTGATAGTAACTTTGTTCAACTACCGATAATCTTTGCACATCCTCATCGCTCCATCCTTTTTCTTAACAAATAACATCGACACACCCCAGGGCGAGACACTAGGTCTAATAAAACCCTTATCAAGCAAATCTTGCAGCTACTCCTTCAATTCTTTTAGCTCTTGCGGGGCCATACGATATGGCAGAATAGAAATGGGCTGAGTGCCCGAAGCCAAGTCAATGCAAAAGTTAATATCCCTATGGGTGGCATCCCTATCAGGTCTGTAGGAAATACCTCTGGAAACTTCTGAACAACTGGCAAGGAATATATAGAAGGAACCTCAGCACTAGAATTACGAACATAAGCGATATAAGCCAAACACCCCTTCTCGACCATACGCCGAGCCTTTATATAAGAGATAACCCTGCTGGTAGAATGGCCAGGAGTCCTTCTCCACACCGATTGAGGCAACCCCTAAGGTCACGATATTGGCATGACAATCAAAGATAACGTGGTAAGGTGATAACCAATCCATCCACAAAATGACATCGAGGTCAACCATATCGAGAAGTAGGAGGTCTACACTAGTCTCTAGACTCCCAATAACAACCATGCATGGATGATAGACACGGTCTACAATAATAGAATCCCGTACTGGCATGGACACATATATGGGAGCACTTAAAGAATCACGAGGCACAACCAGATATGGGAAAAAATAAGATGAAACATAGGAATATGTAGACCCTATATCAAATAGAACTGAAGCATGTATACTACAAACTGAAACCGTACCTCAGATAATTGCATCGGGGGCCTCGGCCTCTGGCCTGGCTGGAATAGAATAACAATTGGGCTGGGCACCACCACTCTGAACTACATCCCTGGGATGGCCTCCTACTAGTTGGCCTCCACCTCTAGTGGCCTGACGTCTATCTCTAATACATCTACCTCCACCTCTAACCTCCTGAGCCCTGCCTCTAGCTTCCTGAGCGGGCGGTGGAACATCTAGTGCCTGAACCATGGCACGAGAACCCTGATGCTGAGAACTACTCGACGCTCGAGGGCAAAATCAAGCAATGTGCTTCGGATCGCCACAAGTATAACAAGCCCTCGGCTGTTGGGATTGCTAACCCTAGAAATGACCCTGACGACCTGAGTGGCCACCCTAAAAACTCTGGAGCGGAGGTGCACAGATAGGAGATGGTGATGCACTCTAGGGTAGCTGATATAAATATTGCATACGAAAACCACGACCACCTGGAGCGTGAGAAGTCTGAAGTGCTGAACGAAATGGCCTACGAGGATAGCCCCTACCAAAAGAATCCCTACCTCCAGATGAGGTACCATTGAACCTACCAGAATGACAAGGCCTCTTGTCAGACCTCTGACCGCTCCCTTGAGCTAGAACCATCTGAACCTACCTGGCCATATTGGCCGCATCCTGGAAAGAAATCTTTCTACCCGTCTCCTTACCCATCTGTAATCGAATAGGCTAAGTGAGTCACTCAATGAACCTGCTCACCCTATTTCTCTCGGTGGGGAGTAAGAGAAGATAATGATGAGCCAAATCAACAAACCTAGTCTCATACTGGGTGACAATCATAGAACCCTACCGAAGATGCTCGAACCGCCTGCGGTAGTCCTCTCTCTGAGTGATCAGAAGGAATTTCTCGAGAAAAAGCTGAGAGAACTGGCCCCAAGTTAGAGCTGGTGACCCAAATAAAAATCCTTCCACCACTTCTTGGCAGAATCTGATAGACGAAAAGCAGCAAAGTCGACCCCATTGGTCTCCACTACCCCTAGAACCTCGTGACAACTATATAAATAATCCTGGGTATCCTATGAAGATGTACCACCATATGTAGTATTAAAAAGCTTGGTAAACCTATCCAGTATCCATAAGGCATCATAAGACAGAGCTGACCCATCACCGGATTGTGCCACAACACCCGACAAAACTACCTTAACCGGCTGAGCTGCTAGAGTCTGAAATTGGGGAGCCAACTGCTTTGGAGTGCAAGTAGAAGGAGTCTGTGCTCCTCCTCCAGCCTGAAAGATGGCTGGTGCTACAGGAAATATGCCTACCTGAGTGACACTCTCCATAAGGCCCACTAGACGGACCAAAGTATCCTGGACTACTAGGGTGGCGATGAACCCCTCTGGAACCTGAGTTGGCCCCATTGGAACGGTCTTGGCCAGAACCTCATCCTCAAACTCTACCTTAGACTCCGTCGCTGGTGCTTCAGCTCAAGCTTTGGGCTAAGCCCTATCTCTGCCTTGGCCTCTAGCACGGCCTCGGCCTCTGCCACTCGTAGGAGCTGCCATTGGGGGCTCAGGCTGCTGGTCAGCTGATGAAGTAGTACATATTCTTACCATCTGCGAAAGAACAGAGTGGAAGTTCAATTAGCACTGAGAAATCAAGTCGCACGATCGGAAATAATAGATGTGAAGTTTTCCTAAACTCTGTAGCCTCTAGGGGGATAAGCAAAGACATCTTTGTACCGATCCCTCAGACTCTACCTATCTTGTTCGTGAATTGTGAGACCTAAGCAACCTAGTGATCTGATACCAACTTGTCACGACCCGGATTTTCCACCGTCGGGAATCGTGATATTGTCTACTCTTGAAAGCTAGGCAAGGTGACACTTACAGTTTTTACCACCTTTATTATTAATTAAACAGAAACAGATAATAACTAAAACCAAACAAATATAGAATGCGGAAGTGATATAGCAATTCAAAAACTCTAATACATAACTACCCAAATTATCTGGTGTCACAATCCATGAAAGTCTAAGAAATTCTACAGATATTATTCTGAAAGAAGTACAACTGTTCTCAAAATAGAAAGAGACATGAGAAGCTAAATAGAGAAAAGGGGGACTCCAGGATCCGCGAACGCTGGCAGATCTACCTTGGGTCTTTTTGGACGGAAGGCAGCTACCTCAAATCTACTCATAAGGTCCGACACCGAAATCTGCACAAAAAGTGCAAAGTGCAGTATCAGTACAACCGACCCCATGTACTTGTAAGTGTTGAGCCTAACCTTGGCGAAGTAGTGACGAGGATAGGATACGACAACCATATAAACCTATGCAGTTAAACCATACACGAGCAGTACAATAATAACATAAAGTAACAGATAAAGATGGGAAGGGGAAACGTGCTGCGGGGAATATCAATGCTAATAGTAATTCAATAGATAAGCCAAGTAAACACCATAATTGAAACAACATGAATAATGAAATCATAACACGTGCACGACATCACCCTTCATGCTTTTACTCCCGTCCTCACCATAAGAAACAACAGAAACAGTGCGACATCATCCTTCGTGCATTAACTCTTATAATCATGGCACAGTATCACCCTTCGTGCATTAACTCTCAAATCATGGCACAACATCACCCTTTGTGTATTAACTCTCAAATCATTGTACGACATCACCCTTCGCGCATTAATTCTCACAATATCAGCACGACATCACCCTTCGTGCATTAACACTCGCTCACAATATCATGCACGACATCACCCTTCGTGTTTTACACTCTTCCTCACCCAAACAAATGAAACAACAATATCCCGGCAAGGGAATCAACAAAAACAAATCTTATTTTAACAGTTAACTTCACAAAGTAAGTGTCAAATTGAGTCAGTACTCAACAATGATCAAATACCCAAAAATATCATAAAACTTGCTCAACATTGAGAATAATCAATTTAAGCATGAAAAGTATGTGATAAGAGACACAACAGTTACAATATAAGACTCACTTGCATGCTCAACATCAACGTATAGATACACGTCACCACATCTATACGTCGAACTCAATACTAACACGTAGCAATTAAGATATCAACATGTATTCCCTCAAGCTAAGATTAGAACAAACACTTACCTTGATTCCACAGCCAAACTCAAGCCTCAAATACTACTTTTCCTATGATATCCACTTCCAAACCGCTCGAATATATGCACAATTAACTAATTATCATCAATGAACACTAACTAAACCAATTCTAATGCATGAATATAGATTTCCCAATGTTTTCTCCAAAAAGTTAAAAATCTACCCTGGGCCCACTTGGTCAAAACTCGAAGTTCGAACCAAAACCCGACTATCCATTCACCCACGAACCCAAATATACAATTGGTTTTGAAATCCGACCTCAATTTGAGGTCCAATTCCCCAAATTTTGAAATTCTTAAATTCTACCCAAGAACACCCAATTTCCCCATGAAACCCCCTAGATTTTGAGATGAAATCATATAAAAAGATGAAATAGATTGAAGAAAATGAGTTAGAAGTTGTTTATCTCTGATTTGGGGGAGAAATCTTCTTTGGAAAATTTCCTATGGGAGCCTAGGGTTTGAAAATTTGAGAAGTGAAGTGAAAATCCCATCTAGGACCCTACTGCAGGTCTGCTACTGTCGCAATTGTGAACGAGGACCCTCCCTGTTGACTTCACAAATACGAAGGGGTGTTCGCAAATGCGAACATGCTGGCCCAGCCTTTGGATCGCATTTGCGATGAAAGGCTTGAAATTTCCAATCCTGTGAAGCTCGCAATTGCGAAGCCTGATCTCGCAAAGCATACCAGCAATATTTTTCCTAAGTCCAAAACACTCCTTGGCCTATCCAAAATTCACCCGAGCCCTCATGGATCCAAATTAAACATGCGTACAAGTCTAAAAATATCATACGAACTTGCTCGTGTGATCAAATCGCCAAATAACAACTTAAACAACGAATTTAACACCAAAACTCATGAAACTCTCAAGATAGTTCAAAATTCTTATTTTCTCAACCAAGAGTTCGAATTATATCAAATCTCTTCCGTTTTCACCAAATTTCACAGATACGACTTAAATATTATATCAAACGTGTATCGGGCTGAGGTAGAAAAATATGGGCTGATACCAACGAGATCACACACTATTCCATTTCTAAAAATTCTTATATTTTCTAGCAAATAATATTTTTCAAAAATTTATTTCTCGGGCTTGGGACCTCGTAATTCGATTCCGGGCATACGCCTAAGTCACATATTTTACTACGGACCCTATGAGACCTTTAAATCACGGATCCGGACCGTTTACCAAAACATTGACCGAAGTCAACGTTAATCAATTTTAAAGGCCAAATAAAATATTTTCTTAAATTTCACGTAAAGGCTTTCCGAAATTGCGCCCGGACTGTGCGCACAAATTGGGGAGAAGGAAAATATGGTTTTCAAGGTCTTGGAACCCAGATTCAGATTCAAAAACAAAATATGACCCCTTGGCTCTTCACAAGGTCGCCTCGCCTCACGGATAGTATGGTTGAGCAGAAGAACCTGGATCTACACACGAAAAATATTTGCAGGAAAGGGCATGAGTACACCATATAGGTACCCAGTAAGTGCTAAGCCTAACCTCGATCGAGTAGTGACGAGGAAGGTCAGGGCCCTACTAGTTATAAATATAACAAGGTAAAATAGTATAAAATGTAACAGTATAATTAAAGATGCTAACAATCAAATAAAGATGAAATCTCAGAAAGGACATAAATCAGTAAGCAGAGGTAGCAACATGGTATCTCCCAGGATAATGTCCCGTAGTCCCAAACGTAAATGTGCAGAGGATCTCCTGGGATACCGTCCCGTAGTCCAAAAGTAAATAGCCAGTATAGGGGGATCTCCCGAGATACCGTCTCGTAGTCCCAATTATAAATATATAGGGGGATCTCCCGGAATACCGATCCATAGTTCCAACTTAAACATGTAGGGGAGATCTCCTGGGAAATCATCTCGTAGTCCCAAAGTAAACGCACAACAGTCTCAAGAAAGAAATATATAGTTCGTATCAAGAAAATAGGAAGATTCTACTCTACACATGCTACACAGCATCCAAGTAAGCAGTTAAAGCAGATAGGACAATTAAGTCACATAAGCATGCTTTCCCAAGCCTAACAGGAACTTCAAATATACGTATTTCTCAATTAAAAGAAAACACAGATATTTACATAGTAAAAACGGGTTTTTGCAACAATTAGCATGTGTACGCACTCGTCACCTCACGTACACAACATTCATATAGATACAGTACCAAAATCCTAAGGTGAGTTTCCCCCACAAGGTTAGGTAAGCCACTTACCTCGAACAAAGCTCAATCAATCCGAAATCACGCTCTTGCCACGAGTATCCAACCTCAAGTGGCCAAAATCTAATCAAATGAATTTCATCATGTAAATATAACTACAAACAACGAGTTTAGCTAAAGGAATCGAAGTTAAGGCAAGAAAATAGAAAACACCCAAAAATCCTCCCCGGAACCATGTCTCGGAATAGGGTAAAAATTATAGATTATGAACACCCATTCACTCACGAGTTCACTCATACAAAAATCATCCCAAACCGACGTCAAATTTGTATTCAAAACTTAGATTTTCCATTGGGGAACGATTCCCCCCATTTCCAAACTTCTACCCTCAAATTCCTTAACTAGTTGAGAAAAATAACAATAGATTAATGTATTAGAACAAAATTAGAGTTAGAATTCATTACCCAATAGTTCTCCTTCAAAATCTCTCAAAAAATCGCCTTTTACCAAGTTCAAAATCGATTTTAGAAGTTATGAATTCAAATCCTCGATTTCTCTCTTTTCTGCCCAGCGATTTCCACTTCTGCGAGGGGCTCCGTACCTGCGGTCCTGCTCTTGTGGCTCATTCTCCACATCTGTGTAATTTCATTAAGTTACAAGATTCCACACCTGCACCCCTTTACTCGCAGATGCAATTCCGCTTCTATGGTCCTTGAGCCGCATTTGCGACATTCGATCTCCAAGCCTCAGACTGCATCTGCGGTTGCCTAAATGCTTTTGTGGCACTGCACCTACAGTTCAAACTCCAAAGGTGCGAAACCAACAAGTTCAGCAAGTATAGAAAATCACCTAAATTCAAATCCAATTCCGTTAAGCATCCGAAACTCACACGAGGGCCCCAGTACCTTAACCAAACATGCCAACCAATCCTAAACATCATAAAAACTTACTCCGACCCTCAAATCACATCAAACAGTGCTAAAACCACGAATCACCCTCCAATCCAAGCCTAATGAACTTGAAATCCCAAGAATTCTACAACCAACACCGAAACCAACCAAACCATGTCTGATTAACCCCAAATTTTGCACACAAGTCACATTCAACACTAAGGAACTATTCCAACTTTCAGAATTGGATTCCGACCCCGATATCAAAATTTCACTATTCATCTAGAAACTTCAAAAATTTAACTTTCGACATTTCAAGCCTAAATAAGCTTTGAACCTCCAAAACACAATCCGAACACGCCCCTAAGCCCGAAATCACCCAAAGGAGCTAGCTGAATTGACAGAATTCCATTTCGAAGTCATTTTCACACTGTTCTAACTATGGTCCAAATTCTAAAGCTTAAGCTCTCATTTAGGGACAAAGTGTCCCAAAACACTACAAAACTCAAAATGAATCTTCCAAGCAAATCATAATAGTAGACATAAACACGAGAAAAGCAGTTAATAGGGGATTAAGGTGTAAATTCTCAAAATGACCGGCCAGGTCGTTACATCCTTCCCCTCTTAAAACATTCGTCCGTCCTCAAACGAGCATAGAAACATACTTGAAGTGGTAAAAAGATGAGGGTAACGGCTGCACATATACTACTCGGTCTCCCAAGTTACCTCCTAGATCGGTTGACCTCGCATATTAACCTTTACTGATGTAATGCTCTTTGACCTTAGCTTTCGAACCTGCTCGTCAAATATAGCCACTGAATCCTCAACATAAGATAGATCCTTGTCCAACTAGATTGAACTGAAATCCAACACATGTGACGAATCATCGTGATACCTCCAGAGCATCGAAACATGAAATACCAGATGGACTGCTACCAAGCTGGGAGGTACAGAAAGCTCATAAGCAACTTCCCTAACGCGTCGCAATACCTCAAAATGACTAATAAACCTCGGACTCAATTTCCCCTTCTTCCCAAATCGCATAAGGCCATTCATAGGCGAAACTCGAAGCAAGACCCAGTCTCCAACCATAAATGACACACCGCGAGCCTTCTGGTCCGCATAACTCTTTTGTCTGGATTGGGCTGTGCGAAGTCTATCTTGAATCACCTTAAACTTCTCCAAATCATCCTGAACCAAGTCAGTGCCTAATAATCTATCCTCGTCCGGCTCAAACCAACCCACCGGGGATATACACCGCCTACCATATAGAGCCTTATACGGTGCCATCTGAATATTGGACTGATAACTGTTGTTGTAGGCAAACTCCGTCAGTGGCAAGAACTGATCCCAAGAACCTCCAAACTCCATCACTCACGCACAGAGCACATCATCAATAATATGAATAGTGCCTGTCCGTCTGGGGGTGAAATATTATGCTCAACTCTACCCGAGTACCCAACTCATATTGTATGACCCTCTAGAACCGTGATGTGAACTGAGTACCTCTATCTAAAATGATGGAAACTAGAATACCATGCAGACGAACAATCTCCCGGATATAAATCTCAGCTAACCACTCTAAAGAATCAGTGGTACACACAGGTATGAAGTGTGCGGACTTGGTCAACCGATCCACAACCACCCAAATGGCATCGAACTTTCTCAAGGTCCATGGAAGTCGAACTACGAAGTGCATGGTGATCCGCTCCCACTTCCACTCCGGTATCTCTATCTGCTGAAGCAAGCCACCCAGTTTCTAGTTCTCATGCTTTACCACCTAACAATTGAGGCACCGTGCTACAAACCCAACTATATCCTTCTACATCCTCCTCCACCAATAGTGATGTCAAATCCTGGTACATCTTTGCAACATAAGGATGGATGGAGTACCGTGAACTATGGGCCTCCTCTATGTCACACCTCCTTTTTGCATTACACCCTCGGAAGGTATAATAAAGGGAGTTATTTCCAACTTAAAGTGACAATCGAAATGGGATTTATTTATTTTATTAAAAGTTCAGAGTCACCACTTAGGATAATTTATGGTATCCCAAGTCACCGGTTCAAATCCCAAATCAAGGAAATATTTATTACAGTCTGCGAACTAGAAATTCGGATAAGAAATTCTATTAACCCGGGAGAAGATGTTAGGCATTTCCGGTTTCCGTGGTTCTAGCATGATCGCTTTGATCATACTTGGCTTTTCAAAATTGTTTAATTACTCATTTTAGAACCTATGTGCATTTACCTTTCACCGCTTGTTAATTAAGAAAATTATCTCGAAATGGGTCATGCGTACATGTACCCATTTGTTCGGCGCGTCAAAAATCATGTCACGCGAACGTGTCCATAGCAAATAACGCTTGATTATTATTAAGAAAAGTTTGGCCAAAGTTGCACGAACGCATACTCCGGTTTTATTTTTAGGTATCGTAATCATGTCATGCGAACGTGTCCACAATCACAATGATGTATTAAACGGGCCTAAAGCAAACTACGAATGTTTATTAATTGTTATTCGAAACCAATTTGCGATTACTGAAGTCATTGAAGTATGGACCTACCGATTCTCTTTTCCTAGCTAGGACTGAAATTTCAACTGCTCTAATTTGTAATTCTATTTATGCCCATTCGATTCTCCATTTCTAATTTTCCAAACTAATTAAGCTCCAAATGAAAACAAATCCTATGGAACGAAAGGTAACCAAATTGAAAGAGAGAGCAGCTTATGAATTCTTGTAAAATCTAAAGACACTAAGCAAGAACAAAGAAAATACATAGAAAATACACCACACATATAGTAGTAATGGTAATTAACACAGCCACATTTAATTCAAACTCAATGGCAGTCTATCACAAAATCCGTAATAAGATAAAAATCGAGCATTAAGGGAAGTTGACCTTTCAATTAGCATTTCCAATAAAAGCATCCTTGGAGCAGTACAATCAAAAGGCATCAACGTCAAAAATTGGAATTCTCAAATAATTAAAGCAGCATAACGGGATCCGGCAAAACAGCAGATCCGACGTCGAGCTCTAATCCGGGAAATCGATGAGGACCGACAGCAACAATCAGAAAATCTCAAACAGAACCACAAACTCGAACCTCCGGACCGACCTCAGCTCAATCACTCCATGCTTGAAGACCTAAAAAATCAAAACTGGAAGCGGGCTGCTGGTTCTGGGTTGAAGAGGAGGGATAGTGCGGCGGTTTTCTGGCGGGTTTTATGAAGGTGGCAGTGTGTAGAATAAGAATAAGGCTTGTTGTGGTGTGGTTTCTTATGGGTGTCTGTTGTTGGCGTTTGGAGGGGGTGTCTTGGAGAAGACGACGTGCTGGGGGGTCTCTTAGGTCTATTGCGGCGCTCCTTCCGATCTTTTGTCCTTAGGCGTTATTTTGTGTCTAGGTTTATAGGTCTAGGTCTTAGGGTGTTGGGTCGGGTTGGGTCGACCCGTTTTGGGTTGGGTTTGGGGAAAATTTGGGCTTTTAAAATGGTTTGGCCCAATTCAAATTAAAACCAGCATTTTTTCAATTTCCTTTTCTTTCTTTAATTAATTAAAAACCTAAATTAAATTACTAAATTAATTCACATTGTAAAATTAAGCTTATTATCTAACTATAATATTTATACAAATTAATTTATCCTAAATTAAAGAGAAAAAGTTAATAATAAAAAATTTAAAAGATAAGAATGTAAAAGTGAGCCATTTTTGTGATTTTCATTTTTAATAAAGCAATTAATTAATTAATCCTAAAATGTGAAAGAAATCTAAATACAATGCATGGTATTTTTGATATTTTTTTTTATTTTTAATGGAAATTAAATATGCACAATAATGCAAATAATTAATAAAATTCTACAAAAAATCCTATAAAATTACAAAAATTGGGAAAAAAATTATTTTCTAGTATTTTATGGGAGTAATTCATATAGGCCAAAAATCACGTGCTCACACTCTAGAATCAACTCCCGAAGCTCATCAACATTGGGCACACATATCCAACCCTGCGTCCGCAATACCCTATCATCACCAATGATCACATCTCTGGCATCACCATTGTCCTTGAGGACAAGAAAATAAGGCTCATCATATCGACGCTCTCTAATATGATCAAACGAGGAAGACCGAGAAACCACACAAGCAAGGACCTGATTGGGCTCCAAAAGATCCAATCTCACAAACTGTTCAGCTAAGGCCTGAACATCCATCACCATAGGCCTCTCTATTGCTGGTAGATAAGCCAAACTCCCCAAACTCTCCACCAGGCGACTCAAAGCATTAGCCACCACAATGGCCTTGCCCGGGTGATACAAGATAGTGATATCATAGTCCTTCAGCAGCTCTAACCACCTCCCCTGGCGCAAATTAAGGTCCTTCTGCTTGAACAGATCAAAACTCCGATGATCATTATAGATCTCACAAGGAATACCGTATAAATAATGAAGTCAGATTTTCAAGGCGTGAACATTAGGAGCTAACTCGAGATCATGGACAGGATAATTCTTCTTATGCAACTTCAGCTGTCAGGACGCGTAGGCAATCACCCTATCGTCCTGCATCAATACCTTTCCAAGGACAATCCTCGAGGCATCATAATAGACAGTATAAAACCCCTAACCTGTAACCAATATCATTACTGGGGCTGCAGTCAAAGCTGTCTTGAGCTTCTGAAAGCTCTCCTCACACTCCTTCGTCTACCTGAACGAAGCACCCTTATGGGTCAGCTTGGTCATAGTTGCTACAATAGACGAAAATCCCTCAACAAAACGACGATAATAGCCTGCCAAGCCAAGAAAACTACGAATCTCTATAGCTGAGGATGGTCTGGGCCAACTCTGCACTGCTTCCACCTTCTTCGGATCCACCTTGATCCCCTCACTCGATGCTATGTGACCCAAGAATGCCACATAATTCAACTAAAACTCACATTTCGAGAAATTCGCATATAACTTATTTTCTCTCAAAGTTTGAAGCACTATCTTCAGGTGCTGCTCATGATCTTCCCAATTTCGGAAGTATACCAGAATGTCATCAATAAAGACAATAACGAACGAGTCAAGATATGGCCAGAATACACTGTGCATCAAATGCATAAATGCTACCGAGGCATTGGTCAGCCCAAATAACATAACAAGGAACTTGTAATAACCATACCGAGACTTGAAAGCAGTCTTTGGGATATCTGGATCCCGAATCTTTAACTGATGATAACCCAAAGGCAAGTCAATGTTAGAAAAAAAAATGAGCACCCTGTAACTGATCAAACAGGTCATTAATACGAGGCAAAGGATACCGGTTGTTCACTCTAACTTTGTTCAACTGGCGGTAATCAATGCACATACGCATAGAACCGTCCTTCTTATTCACAAACAAGACAGTAGCACCCCAAGGTGATATACTAGGCTGAATAAAACCCTTATCAAGCAATTCCTGCAACTGCTCCTTCAACTCAGAAGGAGCCATATGGTAAGGAGGAATAGAAATGGGCTGAGTGCCCAGCAACAAATCAATGCCAAATTCAATATCTCTATCAGGCAGCATGCCCGAAAGATCAGCTGGGAACACATCAGATAAATCCTGTACTACTGGGACTGAATCAATTGTAGGGGTATCAATAATGACATCTCTCACATAAGCTAGATACAGGTCGCACCCCTTCTCAACCATTTGCTGAGCTTTAAGAAATGAAATAACTCTACCGGAAGTGTGATCTAAGATACCCCTCCACTCTACTCGCGGTACAACTGGCATAACAAGCGTTACGATTTTGGCGTGACAATCAAGAATATCATAATGAGGCGACAACCAGTCCATGCCCAAGATAACATCAAAATCTACTATGCTGAGAAATAATAAATTGATTCTGGTCTCAAAACCACTAAAAGCAATCAAACATGACCGAAAAATGCGGTCCACAACAAGATAATCTCCCTCAGGAGTAGAAACATAAACAGGAAAACTCAAAGAATCCCTAGATACGTGGATATTAGATCGAATAGAACCAATGCATCTTTATGATAGACCGGAACAATACCTGTGATGACAGAATCGGAGGCAACAGCCTCAGTGTGGGCAGAAAGGACATAGTATCTGGCCTGGCATCCCCCTCCAGGGCGATCTTTACATCCCTGACCTCCATCTGTAGCTGCCTGAGCAGGTGGGGTAGCAACTAGTGCTATAATCATAGCTTGGGAACTCTGTGGAGCACGTTGTGGCTTTGAAATCTGCGGAGGTGCACCCCTCCTAAGTCTGGGGCAATCCCTCACCATATGGCATGTGTTTCCACACTCAAAACAAACTCTGGGTGTATATGGTGGTTGTGACTGGCTCTGCCAGGTCTGCTAGACTAACCACTGAAAGAACCCCGTGCAGTAGGCGCACTAGATAGTAAGGTACATAATAAGGCTCATGAGGTCTAGAAGGAGCTAGAATACCACTGGCTGCTAGAAGAGCTGAATGAACGGGGCGACTTATATAACCCCTACCATGACAAACTACAGTTGGGGCACGGGCACAAGAATAATGGCCCGACTGTCGACACCTCTTGGCTTCTCTCTCCTCTCTATCCCGAGCATGCATGCCCTCTACTCTCCTAGCAATGCTCACCACCTGCTGATAAGACATATTCATCTCCAACTCTCGAGCCATACTGGACCTGATGCTGGGAATGAGCCCCTCAATAAACTGATGAACTCTCTCCTGAACTGTAGAACCCAAGGCCGGTGCATGCCTAGCCAAGTCAGTGAAACGGATAACATACTCCGAAATAGTCATAGTACCCTGGCACAAATGCTCAAACTCCATGCATCATGCGTTCTTGAGGCTCTGAGGGGCATACTCCCTAAAAAACATATCTGAAATATAGGTCCATGAAAGCGAAGCTGCCTCAGCCGGACTTTCCAACTCAAAAGTACACCACCATTGATAGGCTTATCCTCGAAGCTGGAAGGCAGTTAAAGAAACCCCAGTCGATCCTGTACCCATAGTGCAGAGGATACGGTGACACTCCTCCAGAAGTCCCTGAGCATCCTCTGATGCTAGACTACTGAATGTATGAGGCTTGTACTTCTTGAACTTCTTAAGCCATCCTCCGAAGTTGCTTCCTTGCCCTCGGGATGAACTGGGGCTACAGGTGGTACCAGTATAACCTCTGGGATCTGACCAACCTACACTCGGTGCTCAGGAGTGGGGGAAGCAGGAGTTTGTGTTCCTCCCCCTGCCTCAGATGTAGCTACAGCAAGGGGAATCAACCCTGCTTGAACTAAAGTAGTACACGTGCTCATGAACTATCCAAGGGTCTCTTGGAGAGCTGGAGTAGTAATAGCAGTAGGCAAATCAGGCACCTGGACTCCGGGTGGAGCTGTTGGTGGCTCCTCTATAGCAGCACGCGCGAGTGCTCTGGTTGCACTGCGTGCGCTTCCTTGGCCTCTACCCCGGCCGCGACCTCTGGCGGCTCTAGTAAGGGCGCGGGTGCCTGGTCATCTCCGCTAGCTCGTGTCCTCACCATCTGTGAGAGAATAGAAGACACATGTTTAGAATTTTGGTATAAAAATTATTGCACGACAAGGAAATCAAATGAAGTGGAATTTTCCTAACAGTTACATAGCCTCTCGTAGATAAGTATAGACGTCTCCATATTGATCCGTGAGACTCTAATAAATCGGCTTGTGATTCATGACTCATATGAACCTAGAGCTCTAATACCAACTTATCACGACACAAGTTCTCCCTTTGTGAACTGCCGTGATGACACCTAGTCTCTACAACTAAGTAAGCCTAACAATTTATGGAAAAGAAAATAAAGATACAAAACTAGCAATTTATAGATAACATAATAAATAAGTTTAAAAAACCGCCCGACATATACAATATAACTCTCTCAAATTGAACACAAAACACTCCCAAAACCCGAAATCTCATGAATCACAAGCTAAAGAAAATACATAGTGTTCTAACTCCAGAAGTCTAAACAAAAAGAAATACAAGAAGTATATAGCTAAAGGGAGAATAGAGAGGGACTTATTGGTCTACGGACGCGAAAGATATACCTCATAGTCTCTGGGTCGCATCACCTCACGGATAGTATGGCTGAGCAGAAGAACCTGGATCTGCACATGAAAAGCATGTGCAGGAAAGGGCATGAGTACACCACAGTGATACCTAGTAAGTGCCAAGCCTAACCTCGGTCGAGTAGTGACGAGGAAGGTTAAGGCCCTACTGGTTATATATATAACAAGGTAAAACATAGCAGTATAATTAAAGATGCAAACAGTCAAATAAAGATGAACTCTCAAAAAGGAAATATCTTAGTAAGTAGAGATAGCAACAGGGGATGTCCGAGGATAACGTCCCGTAGTCCCAAACGTAAATGTGTAGAGGATCTTCCGGGATAATATTCCGTAATCCAAAAGTAAATAGCTAGTACAAGGGGATCTCTCACAATACTGACCCATAGTCCCAATTATAAATGTACAGAGGGATCTCCTGGAATACCGATCCGTAGTCCCAAAGTAAACATGCAGGGGGGGTCTTCCGAGATACCGTCCCGTATTCCCAAAGTAAACTCACAACAGTCTCAAGAAAGAAATCTACAGTTCAATCCAAATTCGTATCAAGAAAATAGGAAAATCCTACTCTAAAAATGCTACATAGAATCCAAGTAAGCAGTTAAACCAGATAAGACAGTTAAGTCACAGAAGCATGCTTACCCAAGCCTAATAGGAACTTCAAATACAAGTATTGCTCAATTAAAGGTAAACACACATAATTACTTAATGAAAACGGATTTTTTCAATAATTAGCATGTGTACGCACTCATCACCTCACGTACACGACATTCATATAGCAATAGTACCAAAATCCAAAGGGGAGTTCCCCCATACAAGGTTAGGCAAGCAACTTACCTCGAACCAAGCTCAATCAATTCGAAATCACGCTCTTTCCACGAGTATCTAACTCTCATGGCACAGATCTAATCAAATCAAGTTCATAATGTAAATATAACTACAAACAACGAGTTTAGCTAAAGGAATCGAAGCTACAACAAGAAAATAGAAAAAAATGCCCAAAAGTCCTCCCCGGGTCCACGTATCGTATTCAGGCAAAAATCACAGATTGTGAACACCCATTCACTCACGAGTTCACTTGTACAAAAATCATCCCAATCCGACGTTAAATTCGTATTCAAAACTCAGATGTTCTGTTGGGGAACTTTTTCCCCTATTTCAAAACTTCTACCCTCAAATTACTTAATTAGTTGAGAAACATAACAATAGATTAATGTATTAGAACCAAATAAGAGTTAGGATTAATTATCCGATATTTCTCCTTCAAAATATCTCAAAACATCGCCTTTTACCGAACTCCAAATCGATTTTAGAAGTTATGAATTCAAACCCTCGATTTCTCTCTTTTGTGCCCAGCGATTTCCACTTTTGGGAGGCGTTCTCCGCACCTGCGGCTCATACTCTGCACCTGCTGAATTTCATTAAGTTACCAGATTCCGCACCTGCGCCCCTTTACTTACAGATGTGATTCTGCTTTTGCGGTCCTTGAGCCCCATCTGCGACATTCGATATCCAAGCCTCAGACCACATCTGTGGTTGCCTAACCGCTTCAGCGGCGCTGCACTTGCGGTCCAAAATCTGTAGGAGCAAAACCAACAGGTTCAGCAAGTTCAGAAAATTGCCTAGTCCAAATCCAATTCTGTTAAGCATCCGAAACTCACCTGAGACTCCCGGGACCTCAACCAAATATGCAGACCAATCCTAAAATATCATACAAACTTAGTCCAACCCTCAAATCATATCTAAAAATGCTAAAACCATTAATCACCCTCTAATCCAAGCATAATGAACTTGAAATCTCAAGAATTCTACAACCGATGCCGAAACCAACCAAATCATGTCCGATTGACCCCAAATTTTGCACACAAGTCACTTTCAACATTACGTAACTATTCCAACTTACAAAATTGGATTTCTACCCCGATATCAAAATTTTACTATTGATCCAGAAACTTCAAAATTTAACTTTCAACATTTCAAGCCTAAATAAGCTACGGACCTCCAAAATACAATCTGAACACACACCTAAGCCGAAAATCAGCCAACGGAGCTAACAGAATTGACAGAATTTTATTCCGAAGCCATCTTCACACTGTTTTGACTACGGTCCAAATTCTAAAGCTTAAGCTCTCATTTATGGACCAAGTGTCCAAAAATACTTCGAAACTCAAAATGGATTATCTCGACAAATCACAATAGCAGAAATAAACACGGGGAAAGAAGTTAATAGGGGATTGAGGCATAAATTCTCAAAATGACCGGCTGGGTTGTTACATGAGTTATCCGTGCAGATTCTGATATTGATGTTACAGTACGTGCGTTATTCGTGCAGTACATGAGTTGTCCGTATGGATTATAGCACTTGGTCTGTAGGAGCCCCTTGAGAGTCTGCATAACCCCAGTGAGTGCGAGTACCTTGAGTGATGTTTTACCCAAGGGGTTATTTATGATTTCATTATTTTGCTCACCGTCGTACTGAGCCTCTATTTGAGAACTGTTGAAAAATATATTCAAATATTTTTCTAAAACTGAGTTCAAACGAAAAAACTCTGCTTTTAAAAGCCCATTGTATTTTACAGAGATTTTATGATATGAGCTTGATATGTTTTTTTTCTCATCACTGCTTCTGAGCCTTTATTTATTTTGGCTACTTACTGAGTTGGCGTACTCACGTAACTCCTTGCACTTTGTGTGCAGATTCAAGTATTTATGGACCCGGTAGCAGGTGTTGATTATTCAGTTGCAAGTCCATCAGAGTTAACAGGTAGTTGCCTGGCGATCGCAACCCTATTTTCCTCCATCATCATCTTTTCTTAGTTGTTCTTTTTTTCGGTTATTTTCAGACTATATTAGTCTAGATATAGCAGACGGTTGTAGTAGATGCTCATGACTAGTGACATCCCGCTGTTGGGCTTTCTTTTCCGCACTTTTGTTTTGATTTACACTCCTTGTTTTATATTAAATAGCTTTGGGAATTATCTTGAAATATAAATCACGTTTGTTTGGTAATGTGTCGGCTTGCCTACTATCACGATAGGTGCCATCATGATAGGATTGGTTCTTGGGTCGTGACATATATTCATAACATAAATAAATAAAACATATTAATTGTACCTATATAAGGACTTATTAATAAGGGAAGATCTAATAGCTAAAATTTAGTTAATTTAAAATTTTAAATATTAAAAAAAATATATTTATGAGTTTTTCCAATGTAACTAAAGGGCTTTAGATTTTTAATATAGTACAAATTTATCCTTTTTAGAAGGATTATCACTTAATTACATTAGCATACATAATTTATCAGTTATATACAAAATATTGCAGTAGACTTCAATCTTAACCATTTTCTCCCCGTTTATACCTTTAAAAAATTCAAACCTTTTCAAACTCATCGATAATCCATACAATTCCACAAATTTAACCATCAACTCTACACCGGTCATGTCTCAGTCATCATTCAATTTCAGGAAAAATATAGCAACAACTTCTTTTTTTTTCTTCCGGAAACAAGGTTAGAGATTTTCAAAAGTAGTTGAATGATGATAGACTATAATAACGTATTTTAGTCGATTATTATGCTCTAATTTACTGCACTTTAGTTGAGTTTGCCCTTTAATCGCTAGTGTTTTGCACTAACGGTGTGTTTTATGCCTAGTAGGAGTGATTCCGAGCTATATAGATATTATAGAATGAATTCAAGTTATTTGGAGCTTTGAAGTCTGAATAAAAGCCAAGAATTAAAGCCGGGGTCGTATTCGGGGATCAACGGATGATAAAACAACAAAACGAAGACTCGAGAAGGCATATTGCGCACTGTCTAGTAAAATAGACATAACCTTTTTCTCAGAACTCCATTTGGGATCCACAATATATGGATGGAAAGCTAATTAAAAGGGATACAACTTTCATGTTTTACATTTTTCCAAATTCTATACGGAACAGGGTGAAAAATGCAGTAGAAACTGCGACAACGAAACTGACCGCGACAGAAAATCAGAGACCATGTTTGGCCGAGGTCCTACCGTGTTTTGGCCGCGGTCGTGCCTCTCCAGGCATCAAAAAGAGTCCTAGTTCGTTCGGGACAAGGTTATTTTGGACCTACACTATTCCAACTTGTATAAAAGGCGTCCTAAACCTATTTGGAAGAGAATGGGACATATTTTGGACACAAATTAGACCTAAGGAGGCAAGAGACACTACTTTAGGGTTAGACAATACCCTTGGAGGNGATATGGTAATAGAGTCATCCGAGCCATTTGCGGAGTCGAGGAATGAGGAACAAAGTGCTTACATTCTGGAATTCTTCTTGCCAGAAAATCGCGATTACACACCCCATCTAAAGGACAAGAAGTGCAGAATACTACAGTATTTTATTGGGCCAGCCAGATGCGTTCCACCACCAGGAGCATGATCATAGAGTAGAATCAAAACTTGGGGTCTGATTCATAAGTTCAAAGTGGAGGCAGAAAGTGATTCACGTCGTGACGCGACGTTAAATCAAGCGCTTGTTGGGAGGCAACCCAACTTTATTACTTTTTTTAATTTATTTATTTTATTTATTTTTAATTATATTATTTTTGTAGTGTCAATTTTTTTATTTTCTAGGAGCATGGAAAGCAAAGCTATTGGAAGGATGCACCAACAAATGCAATGGTTGGAACTAAGTGTGAGGTACCCGCACGAAGGACCAAGCTGGGAGAAGTTTGAGTACCCATAAACTGCTAGTGCTTCGGCCTTTGGCCTATCAGGGAGTTTCTTTTGTCCTCTTGTATGTATGGATGTGCATTGGGTACAATGCACAACTTTAAGTGTGGGGTGAGGAGATTGTCTGGGTGACTTTTCATGCTACTTTAGTTGTATTGATTTTTTTTAAAGATTGCACTTTTCCTGATGAAGGGTCTTCTAGACAGTTTTCTTGAGGGAAGTAAGTCTAAAGAAAATACCAAAAAGATTTTTTATTTTGTTTTAGGTAGTGTAGTAACTCCCCCTTGGTTTTTCTTTGGGCCACGGTTCTTTTCCAAGGGTTTTATTTGAACCGGGTGTAGTTAGTTTTTTTTTGGGAATAAGAGCCATTGTATTGTGCTTTGAGTTGAAACAATATCTCTTGACTTTGCTATGCCTTGAGAATAGTGAGTACTTTGGTTGTGACACTTAGACTCAGTTTTTGACTCTTGTAGAAGTACCTTAAA
>MU748962.1:0-24280 GCA_026770625.1 Nicotiana glauca
TATATATAATCAAAACAACATGAAAATGTGATTATTTAGGGCGTGATCATAGTCAAATTCACCTATTATCAATGCACACCCCTATTTTTTCTAGTAAAAAAATTAATTTCTTGATAACCAAACACCAATAAGTATAACTTCCCTCGTACTCACCATCAACACTAGTACGCTAATGGTACTGTTAAAGAGTCTCCTCAAAATAGGTATGATCACTTTATATAAAGTAAAAATTTAATTTTTTTAATCGTAGGCATAAGAAGACAGACGCATACAAATGCGAGCTAGGAAAAAACGAAAGCATTTCTTATGCTTATAAGAGATAGCAGGTACTTTATGAAATTAGTCGAGATGCGGTCAAACTTGGTTCGGACACCACGGATTATCAGAAAAATGAAAGCAATTCTTATCGGTTGATCAACTAGGCCCTTTTCAAGAATGGAAGTTTGGAAATGGTGGACCTTAGTTTACAACCCTTTAACCTAACAAATTGAGAGCAACCTCATCTTCTGAAATAAAAACCAGCTTCTCCTCCACTTAAAGTGCTTTCCAACATCAAAATTTGCCCCCCATATATGCATAATGATATTTAGATTCCACCACCATCTATTGTCTTCAAATTTGTATGGTAGATCATATTGCGCCTATCTACTTAATTTTTTTAAATTGGAAAAAAGGTAAATTTTGTTTGATATGATGTTCTTTTCGAGGTGGAATTGCTGTTCCATTATTAAGAACCTATAAGTGGATCTTGTGTGTGATTTTTCTTAGGAAACTCTATTTGCCCTATGACCTGGAAATTGGAAATTGTTTAGTTAAAAGTTGAAATATGTTATGAGTCAAAGATATTAGAGGAGTAGAGTCACTCTAGTAGTTATAATTTGATGGTTCTAATCTCACCAATCTTCTTAAGATTTGTTGTAGTTTGAATGGAAATAATATGCTTAATTTGCTGTTCAAGTTATTTGAAAGTAGAGGCAGATCCGGGATTCGATGGTTGCGGGTCACTATGACGTTCAATTAAATTTATCACTGTTCATAAAAATTGATACAGGGACCAATGCTAATATTTAACTATTTTTGTAAGATATTTGTAAGTATACATGGAGTTTTTGCCGAAGTTTTTGGGTGTCTCGTGCCCGTGATCTCTCAATCTATAATATGCGTCCGCCTCTGTCTAAAAGACATATTCCCATCTTAATTCCCATTCCTTATTTACGGCAGCTCCTCCGATCAAATTCCCTGTCCCGATCCTGAATAGCAAAATGAAAAAAGAAAATTGCGAGTGAAATAACAAATATAGTCTTTAACTAAGAAGTGAAATTCATATTTCATAAATGCCATAGTTTATAGCATAGTGATTGTGGGAGTCTCGATTAGCATTACTCGCTTTCCCCTACGCCCTACCCTTTCTCCGATCCACTATGTAATAATATTAAAAAAGAATTTCTTTTTTCAAGAAATGAAAATTACACGCTTTGAAATGGGCTCTCCTAGTGTAATTGTAATGGGCTTGTATATATGCAAGCCGACGTCCTCCTCTCTTCTCTTTCTCTCTCGGTGCATTTTAGCATGAATTACTAACCTGCGCTCACAGGAATGTGGAGAGCACGTGGACGGCCATCGAAGGCTCTAAGCTACTGATTGAGGAAGACAACAACTCAAAGAAAGAAAGAACTCTAGAAACGGTGAGATTAGCTACACCAAAACATCTAACAATTGGAGGTGATGGTACTGTTACATTGAACAAAACACGAGTTAAAGAGGTGAACATCACAATTGAAAGGAAATTGAGTGAGGAAACATCAATATGCAAAGGTAAGGAGCATTCAACACCGAATTTAGAGATCTGGCTAACCCTACCAGCTCGAAGTGGAGGAACAAAGCATTAGCAGGAACATGGACGACGCCAGCTAACATGCAAAAGGTATCAAGCTCGGAAGGACCAGCACAACAACAAATGCAAACTATAGATCTGAAATTGAAGTCTGTTCCAAGTGGAACACCAATGGAACAGTAGCTCAAACAGGAGGTGCACAGAGAAAATTACAGCTGTAATCTGAACTAAAGCCAGCTAAGACATGGTCGATGTTGTTTGAGAAGAACGAATTGGCAAAAAAGAGGTATGGATCTGAAGTTCATACCGCCTACTATTTTTGAGGGTGAGGTGATTGTAGAATTGGTACAAGAGGATATTGATATTGAAGTACACAAGTGGAAATATGCAGCAATAGTATATGTCATAGGGGATCACCTTCGATTGGGGTTATGGAGAGGTTTATAGCAGGACAAGGGAATTTCTCATTGAAACCAAACATATATTGTCATAATGATGGTTATTTTATGATTAATTTCTCATGTTTGGAGGAAAGGGACATGGTGATGTATTAAGGGCCACATATGCTTAACAATAGACTAGTTATTACGAGGGCTTGGACTACTGAATTCGACTTTAATGCTGAGGATTTAAGACAATTCTCATTTGAATCAAGCTACATAACTTACCTCTATGCTGATGGAAGGCAAGTGCATCAAGCAAAATTGATAGTGGTTTCGGCCAGCCAATATATGCTGATGCTTGTACTTCAAATACTAAGAGAATCTCATATGCAAGGATATTGATAGAAATTATGTTACTAAGGTGTTACTAAATGCTATTAAAATAAAAGATCCAAAGAGCAGAATCATGACACAAGAGATATAGTATGACTGGAAACCTACTTATTGTTCAAAATGTATGCAAATAGGCGACAATTGTCAACAAAAACAAATCAACATAGGAAGGGGTGAGATGAAAACACTTGATTTTAGTACACGACACCGTTTCATTTAAGTGATGACCATCATTCCTGGCCGTTTGATCAAAGCCTTCAAAGGTCCAGATCTATTAATATCTAAACGATGTTGTTTTAATTTGGACTGGGCAGACCGGGTTTTGGTCCCTTTGGGCCTGGGCAGGTGTTATACACTTGGGCTGTTATTTGTATTATTTGTATTTAGCAAAAAAATTTTGTATTGTATTTTTGTATTATACTTTTTCTTTGTATTTTTATATTTTGTATTTATTTCCTTTTTCATTTTTGTATTTTCTTTTTGTGTTTTATTTTCTTTCATATTTTTTTGATTTTTGCTAATTTTAAAGGTAATTAATTTCTATTTTTATAGTATTTTCTAATTAAGAACAAATAAATGCGTATTTTAATTTTATTTAATTTGTTTCCAAAAATCACAAAAATTGTAAAAATAAAATCCTAGTATTTCTACCTATTTTATATGAATTATGCACACAGTTAACATAAAATGCCCCAAAATTATTTAAAAATTATTTTGCTTATATTTTGGGAATAATTGGCTTAGGTCAAAAATTTCGTGCTCACAGCTGTATAGTTTTTTGTACACGCATACATGATTTTAGTGGCCTTGTGGACACAACGGCATGGTCGACCCAGGGACTTAAGTGAGCTGCATCTTGTGTACGATCCGCAGCCAGCAAAGGATCCTTCAGAGTATTGTATTTCCTTTCCTGTCCAAATCTGTATTCTGGATAGTTATAGTATTTTATTTTAAATTCCTAGAAAATGCTCATGCACTTGTGACACCGGATTCTGGGATAATTATGGGATGTTCAATATTGAAATTGGAAAACATTATTATCTATTGTGAAATTTTATCTTTTACTAGTTAAATTAAAGAAAAATTATGATTTAAAAAATAATTAAAAGAGAATTTAATTAAGTATTTAGTGTTGGCTTTCCTGACAGTGGTGTCCAGCGCCATTACGACCCTAAGTGATTTTTGGTCGTGACTACATGGTATCAGAGCACCAGGTTCACTCAGGTCTCACGAGTAATGAGCAAGTCTAGTAGAGTCTTGCAGATCGGTACAGAGACGTCTATACTTATCTTTGAGAGGCTACAGGGCTGTTAGGAGAACTTTCCTTCTTGATTCCTCATCGTGCGGTTTGATTCCTTTGAGGATTATGCCTTTGTTTCTTTCCTACTCAATCTTATGCGATGTGAAGCACTTGCTATCGAGAGAATTGAGGAATTGTATTGGTACTACAGATGCGGTGCGGGATATTTCCCCCCTGCGTAGTTGATTAGGCTATTGTTGTCGCCTTGCAGAGGGATATTCCGTCATTTCAGCTCAGTAGTTGTACTTATGAGAGCTTCGAGGCTATGCACAAGTTGCTATGATGCTCGTGAGTTGTTATCACACGGTATTGAGGTGATGGTAAGATGCTTGCCTATGTGTCGGGGTAGTGAATGACTTGAGAGAAGGTTTGCTCAGTGCAAGATTCAGAGATTCGGTATTTTATTTCAGGCGAAGGAAAAGGCAATCGGACTATAAATGTTTAGGTTTGGGTTGATAGAGAACGAGGTGTGGTATTTTTTAGTGTGGTACAATTCTCAATTGTGTTTAGCGTCATCATTTTTGTTGAACGCGTTAAGTTCGTCGATGTTATGGCCTTCTTCAATTTGCCTTCGGGGCAGGTATTGTGAAAAGGTTCCTAAGATGCGGTTATCAGAGAAACGGAGTGTAGAGATTTCGAAATCGAATTAGTGCTTCTAGTATTGATGGCTCAAGAAATATGATATTCTAAGAGGTTTATAGTTGGTAGCAGCTCATTTTTTTGGGTGTTACAGAGATGTATTCAGATTTGGGGAAACAATTGGGCTACGAAGGACAAGGAAGGACATGTGGGAGGTATTTTGCGGTGGTTCAATTGCTAGAAGGTCAAGTGTGAAAAGTAGAAGTCGATGAGTTGCTTAAAGGAGAGTGTTTAACCAAAGTGGGAGAGTGGTAGAGTAACATATGAGTTCTGTGGTAGGATGGTCATACACCTTGAGGAAAGTCAGGAGCCAATTGGGAAATTCACGGTGGACAGCGACTAGGTCCACAAATTTTTATTTGGATGCAACATGACTTAAAGTTTGGTATGCGTTGTTGGACTTTTAGCTGATGCCAATGGGGAAGAAGGAACCTTGGTAGGTCTCTGTAATGACCCACCGATCGTTTCATGAGGTATCGCTCCGTTTTCCCCATTTCCACTTCTTTATGCTTTGTTCATCTGTGTTATATAGTATCGGGATGGTTGGTTCGAATTCGGAATGGTTTTGGAAAGGTTAGAGACACTTAGTCTCTTTTGAGTAAGCCTAAGTTGGAAAAGTCAACCGAATATTGACTTATGTGAAATAGGTCTCGGATGTGAATTTCGATGGTTCGAATAGCTTCAAGAGGTGATATGGGACTTAGTAGCGTGATTGGAATGTGTTTTAGAGGCCCGGAGTAGATTTAGGCTTGAATTGGCAAAATTGGAATTTTGGTGTTTTTTGGTTGGCAGTGGAGATTATGATATAGGGGTTGGAAAGGAATTCCGAAAGTTGCAGTAGGTTCGGTGTGTCTTTTGTGATGTGTGTGGAAAATTTCAAGTCATTCGTACGAGGTTTGATAGACTTTTTGATCAAAATTGGAATTCAGATATTTGGGAGGATAAGGATTCCATTTATGTTAATTTTGTCGGATTCCCAGAAGTGGGCCCGGGGGTCAGGTTTGGCCAATTTCGGGTTTCTTGGTGCAATTTGATTATTTTCGCATGGGCTTCGTCCCCTTAGCATATTCTAATATTATGATTCTAATTTTGGGTAGATTCGATGCGAGTTGAGGCCGATACGAGAGGCAAAGGCATCGCGGGCTAGAGTTTAGACTTTGGATTATATTGAGGTAAGTAATGATTATAAATATTGTCCTAAGGGTATGAAACCCCGAATTTCACACTGTGGTGCTATTTTGAGATGACGCGCACGCTAGGTGACAAGCGTAGGGTCATGCACCGTTGGGGATTGTGACTTGGTCCGTCCCGTACGACTATTAAGTCACGTATTTTACTTGAAAACTATTTGATATTGTTATATTTTGGAAAATATTATTGTGTTTGGGGCTAAATTCTGTGTCTGGGCCTTGTGCCGATTGTTTGGACCCTTAGGGGCTTTTACTACCTCACTATTTTCGGTTTGACATTTACACTCATTTATACTATGTTCTTTCTGTTTTCATAACTCGATTTTCTTCACTCCTTTTGATTTCATAAATAATATTTTGAGCTGAGTAGTTATTTTACTGTCAACCCGAGAGGCTTGAGTGAGATTTGACAGAGTGAGGCTGAGGGCCTGATTGATCTATGCCAGGAGTTGGCTTGTTGTTGTGAGGCCGAGAGCCTGATTTGTTATGCCATGAGGTGGCTTGTGATAGCACTTGGGCTGTAAGGAGCCCCTCCCGGAGTTTGTATACCCCCAATGTGAGATGTTATATTACCCAAGAGGCTGTTGTAGTTTCATGTTACTACCCGAGGTGCCAATTACGAGTGATTGTGAGGCAGCCCGAGGGGCTGGTTCTGTTGATATTTTGCCCGAGGGGCAGTTATTGATTTATGTTGATGCCCGAGGGGCTTTTTTCATTTATACACTTTTACTCACCATTTACATCACCCGTTTAAAACTGTTCAAAAGTGTTTTAAAATGGATTTACTGAACTGAGATGTTTTATGAGTTTTACTGCTTTATTGCATTGTTCTGAACTTATATTGTTTTGCAGTAGCATTATGCTATGGTTTACGCATTTTCTTACTGCTCAACTGCCTTTAATTTAATTACTTATTGAGTTGGCGTACTCATATTACTCCTTGCACCTCGCGTGCAGATACTCGGGTCACGCTAGCGAGTGCTAATTTGTCTTCCCGCAGGCTTTCAGAGACTAGGTAGCTGCTTGGCGTTCGTAGCCCAATGTTTCTCCTTCTTACCTCATTTAGCTTTGTGTTAGCTTTGTATTAGAGTATGTTGTGTTTTCCATATTTAGTAGATAGGTTGTAGTTGCTCATGACTAGTGACACCTCAATATCGGGCTGTGTTTATTTTCCCGTTGTTCTATTTTACCTTACATTTTGGAGTTTTAGCTTATTAATGACTTTTAAATGACTTATTATAAATGTTGGATTAGTTTTGGGGTTTGTGTTGGCTGGCCTAGTTTCACAATAGGCGTTATCACGATTGGGTCCGTTTTAGGGTCGTGACAGTCTCAGGGTTATGTAATTGTAGCTTCAACCTAAGTGGGAGAGCCCCACCGTCTATGATTGGACTGTGTGGCTTTCTACTTGTGTAATTTCTAGTTGTCGATGTATTGTTGGGTTATTACGACTAAGGAAAAAACATCAGTGGTAGTTTGAGTAAAGGATTTGAGGAATATGAGCTATGTTTGGCCTTATTGGTTCATGTTCAAGTTTTGGGAATACTCTGAGTCTATGCTTCCTGTGGATGTGATGTATAAGGAAAGGAATTCAGTCGGTTGCTTCTTGGAGAGGGTGTTCATGTGCTATCAGGGCCTTGGAGTGTGATTATATTCGGGAATAATTCAGAGTGGGTAAATCTCAACAATGGCTCTAGTAGGTTCAAAATTAAAGTGCGGTGCCTAGGAATTTCGAGTTCGTAGTATGGTTATGTATCAAGCTTTTGTAGTGAATTATGAAAGGCTCTTGGAGTGTTCTATATTATCATCGGTCTGCGGAGCAGCACTGGAGAAATAAGAGAAAATAACTTCGGGTTCATAGAGGAATTTCCAACACGGTGTACCAGTTGAAGATACGAATATGCGCACAAGGAGGGTATGAAATGGGTCGTGGGTTTTGAGACAATATGGTCTTGTGAAATGGGGCCACTCAGGACGAGTGCAGATTGAGTTTACTATGTTTTGAGTGGTGCTATTATTGTTCCTAAGGCAAGTCCAGGGTAAATTAGAAGAAGTCGGATCGGTTAGCAATGTTTGAATCGGCATAATGATGGCAATGATCAGCTCCTTTAGTGTGCTGCGTTACTCATATGATTTGGTACGTCCGAGGTGTGACAGTCGCTATAATTAATTTTATTTGGAGGATTTTGAGTATTATGGCCTATTATGTGCTGATGGATCCTGGAAGAGTTATGGTAGTTTAGACCACTACTTGAGGTTGTATTTTTCTGCGGGTATACGAATTCAGTCATGTGTTGTCATTGTGAACACGTGATTTTTGCCCTATATGTGAATTATTCCCAAAATTTCTAACAAAATAATTTTTCTTTCATTATTTTACATTTTTGCGAATTCTGTGTTATTTTCTGTTAATTGTTTGCATTTTTTATTTGTGCATTTTAATTCATATGAAAAATATAAAAAATATTACACTTGACACTTGCATTTAGAATTTAATTTCATATTTTAGGATTAATTATCGGTTAAGTTGTTCTAGAACAAAATACAAGGAAAATAACAAAAATGACCTTTTTTGCATTTTTAGTTTAAATATGTCTTAGTTTGCATTTTAATTAGAAATTAATGGATAGGGAATTAGAGTTTAGTGTCAATTTATTTGTTTTAGAATTTTAATAAAATTAGAAAAATATAAAAATACAAAATGAAATACAAGAAATAAATAAAGAAATAAAGAAATGAAAAAAATAATAATTAAAAGTGGACTGTTCTTTAAAAGACCAAAATTGGCCAGCCCAAACCAATCCCCCTCCCAAACTCACTGCCAGCACAGCCCAAATGCCCCCAATACCCGGTCCAGATGCCCTACCCTTGAGACTAATGAAACGACATAGTATAGGGACCATACTATGTCGTTTTGAGTTATAAATGCCAAATCAAATCCATACCGTCTATCCATTCTCATCCAACGGCTATGATTAGTTGTGGGCATTAAATAAAAATGTCCTAAAGTCTCTGAAACCCTAGAGACCAAACTCGCCCTCCTCGTACCCCTGCCCCTCTCCGCCTCCACCGCCACTCTCCGCCCTAGCGCTGCCGGCCAAAAATTGCCGTGCTCCAAATTCCCTCAAAATTACACTACTGGATCCCCGACCCCTCCTCGTTCCAAATCTATAAATCTCGTTCTTCAAATCCTAGCCGTTTGTTTCGAATTTTAGATCTAAACTTTTTCGGCCATGACAACACCTCGTCCAAATGACCCCAAATTCATACCCCATGTTTCCCTTACTTCCCTCATCCCTAATCCCTAGACAAAACTCCTCAAATCCCGCCGAAACTCACCAAAATTCAAATCTAGGGTTCATAGGTTTCAAGCTTGTTTTGGAGATCTTCAAAGGCGATTGAGTTCTAGTTAATATTATAGGCCTATTCTTGACAGAATAGACATATAATATTAACTGGAAACCAATTTCGAAGGGCAGTTCTTGTAGAGTTCAAAAATCAGTAAGTTTTCTTCTAGTTTTTATTATTTTTCCTTTGTTCTAATGAGTTTTGTTAATTTAATTCGTGCTTTTGTTGATAATTGAATCTGGTTGGTTTAAATTTTTAGTCTAGTTTAATCCTAATCTAACTAATGTTCTACTTCTGTTAGTTTAAAAATACTTTTGATTATTCATTTATTATGTGAATCAATTTTGTTCTCGTAACATTTAACTTCTAGGTTAATTTTTATTTTGGTAAATCTTGGTTCTGATTTTGTTGTGTTTTTGTTTAAAATTCTCCTTGTTCTTTGTTTTTTTTATTAATTCCTGAGTTTGTTTGTTCTTGCTCATCTTAGGTATACTGATTGATTTAGGGTTGGTTTGGTTTGATTATAATTTGAGTCTCATATTGATTTTGCTTCCAAATATAGACAGTGTTTTGTTTGTGTTTGACTGCTATTAGTTAATAGTAGTTTGTAATTCAAATAACCAGTTAAGTGCTAGGATTTGTTATAAACTTTGTTTGGCTAATTAATTTTCTTAGAATAATTAGTTTAACTATAGTTAGTTAGACATGTTGTTTGGTTAGTTAACAGGGCTGAGGGCAGGTTAGTGATTTTAGGACTAAGTCAAGGGTAAGATAGATAATTCAAGGGTAGGGAATCTAGCAAGAACTTCCTAGAAGCTTCTAGATGGGGGTGTTAAGTCAAATTTCAGAAGATAAGTGTGTTAACTTGAGAAGCAAGTAAAAAATAGAGGACTAATCTGAAAATAAAGAGGGACTAGGATAGAAAACTAAAAATATGAGGGCTGCCCTCCCTTATGCTTATAAATAGACATGCTCTTGCCTTCACTCACAAGTTTGGGCAGCCTCCAAAACTCCCCTCCAAAACTCTCTCTATAATCTCAGATCTGATTTTGAAATTCAAACATTCAAAACACAAAACAGTAGAAAACCTCTAGAAAACCAATTTTTTTTTTCAAGAAAGTACTGTTTCATTGAAAACTCATACCTAGTTTGAAATTTAGGTTCGATTGAAACTATTTTGGGCTAGTGTGATTAAGCTGTTGAATTCAGAATTTTTCTAGCTAATTCCAAGTAGCTTTGGGTTCAATTCAATTGGTTTTGATTGAGTTTTGAGTTGCTGTGGTATTCTGGAGCATTTCGAGTCTATTCACGTGTGTTTCAAGTGATTTATAGTCGATTGCTTGGAATTTGTTTGGTTTTTTTAAAATCTCCCTGATAAGTTGTACTGGTGCTACCTATTACTGCTGCTGATCTCCTTCTTCTTTTTCTTATATCTCCAATACCAGGTACACATTTGAGCTTGCTTCACTGTAGAACTCCTGATGAAGAATGAAATAAAATTAAAGTTCATACTACAGATCTACTGCTCAATACTGTTATTATGTTGAATGTTTCAGATGTAACCTAGTGGTCGTCCAAGTGTAGTAAAAATTGGACTGTAATTAGGACTTTAAAATGAATTGGAATGCTTGAACTTTCAGTTTATATTGGATTGAATTAAAATGATGTGCTTCTTGGACTGTGTGTGCTGGTAGTTAATTAGATACTAGGTATAATTGTTAAACTTAGTTTGAAGTTGATTTGTAAGTGTAAAAATCCCAGGACTGTATAATTTAGACTGGACTAGACTATTTTCTACACTGTTGTGATGTTTGGAATTAGCTGTAGATCAATTTCTTAGTAGCTGAATACTGTGTATAAATTGTAAAAAAAACTAGACTGCATGATTATTACCTTGGCGGCTGTAGATATAAATTAAAAAATGGTTTTTCTGTTTACTTCAGTAGTTCAAGCAAGGTCACAAAGTCATTTGAGTGTTTGAATGCTGTTTAGTAGTATTAATTTTGAGTGATTCAAAATAGTTAGTTTGATTTCATATCTGAACAAAATAATAGTTAGTTTGATTTCATAGTAGTCCGAACACAAACGTATGTATTTAACAACGCCAGTAAGATTTCGCCCAATTAAATCAGGGCCTCGTTTGATAAGCCATCACAGGCAATTTAGGCCTCGTAAACAGCCCAGATCCTGTCCTGGTCATATGTCCACTTGGACCTTGGCCCAGTTCATGGCTGGCATGCCCTTAAGCATATTGGGACTTTTAATTTTAAGTGGGCTGGGTTCAAGGCCCAAGTTGGAAGAAGATTTGAAGTTATATTAGCTCATAGGCCCTAAATATGATAGCTTTAAATAATAATAAATAATTAGGGCTTCTTCTCTTATTGTTAGATACAAACAAAAATAGAGAATCATAGTTGCTTTTAGGTTTGCCCTTTTAAAAATAAAACGAGATGAGCCTCGCTACACAAAAACAAATGGCGGGGCCCTCGATAATTGTTATACTAAAAATACCTAGATTTCGGGATAGGCCATTTAGCGAATTTCACGGCCTTCCCCAAAGATAATAACACGTTAGTCACTTTAGGCGCGTTTTAATAATCTTACCTTCTTAAATACGGGTGCACATTTATGTGACCCAAATCCAAATCTCAACGAAGTTGAAATGTGTCAAAAATCGCGAGTGCATTTATGTGATGCGATTCGAGACATGTTTTCACGACGTTGCAATTTTCTTAAAATAATAATATAAAAGTGGTTCAAAGTTAAAAGCATGTAGGATAAGACATGTATTAAAATCAAATAAATAAGCCAAATATGACAGTTGAGCGACCGTGCTAGAACCACGGAACCCCAGAATGCCTAACACCTTCTCCCAGGTTAACAGAATTCCTTGCCCAGATTTCTGGTTCGCGGACTGTTAAACGAGTCATAATTTCCTCGGTTCGGGATTCAACCGGTGACTTGGGACACCATTAATCTCCCAAGTGGCGACTCTGAATTTTAATGATAAATCCCGTTCCGATTGTCCTTTAAGAGGAAAAAATCCTTTATGCCTTTGCGGGTGTAGTGAAAAAGGAGGTGTAACAGTAATAGTTCTCTTGAAATGAGTTAAGTAAAAGGTTTCTATATGATGAAGTTTTTAACCTATTAGCAGTTCAGAAGTTAAAATGAAATTCTGGTACTCTTGCGCATTGGCATGGGATTCAGAAGTTGAGGATCAAGGTTGCAGTTGTACTGACAAGAATGTCAAGGGCTCAGATGAGCGGGAAAGGAATCAGATGGTTAGAGTAAGCTGGTACTGTCTTTAGCATCACCTGAGATCGGTGATCTGTGTAAGAGGCTTTGAGTAAAAATTTTGAATTTTTTATTTGCTTTACAACATTCATACGACCGGTTGTATGGATGTGCATAGTTTTTATCTGGTCCTAGGAAGATTGTAAAAGTGTGATATATAGTCACTTGATTTATCGAAGATTGGAACCAAGTATGGAAATTGGGGTACTATCATTCATGTGAGAATTTATGCCTGGAGGGCGCTCGATTCATTTGGTTGTGGACTGTGGAGCTCTATTACGGATATGATGGTTGTTCTTGTGTGTTATGGGAAAAAGGGTTGTTATGAACCCTTGAAAGGTTATTAGACTAGTACGGTTCGATCAGAATCGGCTTGAGGTCCGTGGATGGATCTAGATATGAATGTGGGCTCTATGTCGGGCCGGAGTTGTTTATTTCAGCATAGCGCTCCTTGTGGAGGAGTATTCGAACGTTGGATGTTATTGCATCACCGGCTATTTCATGTAATAATATATTGTGCCATATAAGTTGTGAATCAACTTGATAATTTCATGTGTGTTGAGGTTCTGCGTAGCGATGATGTTGTGTGAACAAGATGGCTCTCGAGATGTAGATCATATATTGCAGCTTAGTTGTGCTTGAGTTTTGCAGCGTTTGGTACTTTCTGTCTCCCTAGGGATGGTATTATTCACTTGGCGTGCTTGTGACCGATACTCGAGTTTTTTGTAGTAATAAGCATTCTAGCTCGGTAAGTATCTCATTATATAGATTATATGTGTGTATCGGGTGGCACGCTGCCACGGGTATGATATTTGGATCGTGTTGCACATTGCAACAATGTGAGGTTAAGTAAAAATTTCCTATATCTATTATTATGTGCTTTGCTTCTCATTTTATGAGGAAGGTTCATAACACCTTTTCAGTTGTTTCAATTAGTTACGTGGGATGAGTAGTTCTTTCTAGAGTTCGTTTCCCTTATGTATCACATTGGAGTTCATGGCTTGTTGGCACATTGTGATATAATACAAGACTTTTGGCAGTGCCTGAGGTGGCTTATTTCCCGGGCAGCTTATATTGGGTGAGACGAGATTATTGAATTTGGGATCAGTGCGATCAAATTACATGAAGTAGATTAAAGAGCAAATATAATTATTTGGTTCATAATGAGGCAGTGGATCTTGTCAAGAGAATGAACTCATTGAATTATTGACTCAGCAGTTGGTCATGAATTTCTACATATCTCCTCCATTGTGGCGGTATTGCTAGAGTTGAAACAAGACTTATATATGTCATGAGGTGCGTTGCGGCATCGAATTCGTGAAATTTCATCTATTGTTATAAGAGGATGTTATTATGGTCATGTAATTTATGCAGTGCATAGTGTGTATTCAACAAAGGGATGTAATCATGTGTTGGTGCATCGCATAGAGATTGATACGGTGTTCGTATGATGGAAGCGGGCATGACAGAGAATTTCGGATGTTGGAATTGGGCTCTAAAGCCCATTTGGCTGAGTAAAAGGGAATATATTCATATTAGATCTTGCTAATGTGCTCAACTGAGTTGTGATAGCACAGGTAGGTGCATGAGGTGTTAAATAATGGTTTCAGACAACTCCAGAGCAGTCCTTAGCATGTTCGAGGACGAACATATGTTTAAGTGGGAGAGAATGTAACGACCCGACCGATTGTTTTGAGATCTAGCACGTCGTTCAGTAGTTTGAGGCCACGAGCAGCTACACTTCAGATATTACGACTTGTTCGCGTGGTCGCAATTGAAATTCGGGAAGTTCGAAGTTGATTTGGAAAGAGAATTCTCATTTCGGAAGCTTTAAGTTGGTAGATTCTGACTAAGGTTGGATTTTGAGTAAACAACCTCTAAATCAAGATTAGAAGGTTCTAACAGGACCATATGATGATTTCGGACATGGGTATATGTTCGGATCAGGTTTTGGATCACCGGGGAGCATTTCAGCACCTATTGTGGAAGTTAGCATTTTGGAAGAATTTCACAAATTTGGTTTGAAGTGCATTTCAATGTTATTAATTTCTATTCTGTTTGATATTTTGAGTCTGGAATAGCTCCGTATGGTGATTCTTGTGTTAGGAGAGGGTCCGAAAATGAATTCGGAGGTCCGTAGGTCATTTGGCAAAAGTTAGAAATTTGAAGGTTTTTGAGGAGTTTTACCAGAAGTGGACTTTTTTATCAAGATCGGATTCCAATTCTAAAAGTTGGAGTAGGATCATAATGTCAAATGTCACTTGTGTGCAAAATTTGAGGTCAATTGGACATGATTTCATAAGTTTTGGCATCGAATGCGGCAATTGAAAGTTCTAAATTTCATTAAGCTTGAATTGGGGTGTGATTCATGATATTGATGTTGTTTGATGTGATTTGAGGCCTCGAGCAGGTCTGTGTTATGTAATGAGACTGCATTGTGTGATTGAACGGGGTCCCGGGGGCCTCGCGGCTGTTTCAGAGGTGTTTGGGTTGTATCGCGCTCTTATTTGATGTTTCGACATTATTTCTTTGGGCATAAAGGGAACTATATTTAGAAAAAGACCTTTTATTTATGATTGGATTGAACTATTAAATCCTTATCGTAATTAGAAATCAATAGCAACAAGAATCGTCTAATTTCAATATCGTATGAGAGAGTGATGCCCATTTTTGTGTTGGACAAAATTGCTGATTTCTAGTGCGAATATTTGTTCTTTGCGAACGCGGGAAAGGTTCCGCGAACGCGAAGAAGGATTTCTGGGTTGATCGATCAAAGTGAAAAATCTCTCTTCGCGAAGGCGATGAATAAAAATCGCCTGGACAGTATTTTAAACCGAGAATTTTAGTATTTAGGCATATCTTGAGTTCTAGATCTCTGTTTGAGGTGATTTTTGCTGAGTTGTTCTCGTCTCAACTTGGGGGTAAATAATTGACCTTTAATTTGATTTTTATCCATGGTTATTTCTGTTTGTTTCTATTTTTATCCGTGTTTAGATAGTAGAAATTGAGATTTTGATTCGCAAAGTTGAAATGTGGTAAATCCTTGATTTGTGGGTCGATTCGCGGAAAAAATTGGATGACTTTCTGGATATAGACCATATTAGTTATGAGTAATATTTATTTTCAATAATTTTTGGAACCCGGGTACGCGGGAACGAGGGTGATTTTATCGACTTTTTAATCGGAGTTAGAAATTTATTGTAAATAGGATTATAATGAGAATTTGAGTATATATTGATGAGCTCACATAACTAGTTTTGGAGTGTTGGGCAGCGTTTTGAGTCGTCGGAAGGGCTTGGAGTCGGTTATGAAACTTCGGAGCAAGGTAAGTCTCCTTTCTAACCTTGTAAGAGGGAATTAACTCCATAGGTGAACTAAATTATTATGTGCTTCTATTTTGTGGGGGCTCCATATGCACGAGGTAACGAGAGTCCGTACTTAGCTACTAGCTACGCCTATGTCAGGGTAGTTTTAGGCTTACATCATGCCTTTTTGATTAATTTATATTTATTGTTTGTCTTGAGAAGAAGCGTGATTGTGTTAGCTTATTAAATGTTTGAAAGGAGTTGAAATTGAGGGAAAGTTGGGAACTTAACGTAATTTAAAAAGAATTGAGGAATACTTAATAACTTAAGAAATCTATGTTTAATCGTGTCGCATGTATGATTCGCGAGCGGAGTAATTCCTTGAACCTATATTTGACCCCGTCGCAAGTATGATCTGCGAGTGGGGTAATTCCTTAAATTTATATTTGATCTCGTCGCAAGTATGATTCGCGAGCGGGGTAACTCCTGCTACTACTCTCATGGGAGCGGGCCAATCGCCTCGGCAAGTTAATAGATGCATCTATGGTTCGCGTCGTTCGACCCTTAGTAGTGCACAATTAACTTTTATGTTGGACCGGTCCGTACACCTCGGCATTTCCTATATATATTATCCTCATGGAATCGTGCATAATATTTGGCAAGAACCCAGTGTTCTGGGGTTTTTCCCTGATTTGAATTATGACCACCTCTTTGGTGATATCCACTAACTCTACATATATGCTCCGGTTACGGAGGGAACTTGCTAGTTGAGAGATTGAGTTAAATTGTGAAGAGGGAAATTGTACCATGTATTTTATACTACTTGTTTATATTATATATTTACTCTGTTTCATATTTATTCACTTCGTTACTATACCTAATACTATTGGACCACTAGTGAGTGTCAAAGTGGACCCCTCGTCACTACTTCTTCGAGGTTAGACTGGATACTTACTGGGTACGTGTTATTTTCGTACTCATACTACACTTGCTATACATTTTGTTCTACATACATACATGCATTTAGTGGCCTTGTGGACGCAGCGGCGTGGTCCACACAGGGACTTAGGTGAACTACATCTTATGTACGATCCGCAGCCAGCAGAGTCTCCTTCAGAGTATTGTATTTTCTTTCCTGTCCAAATTTGTATTTCGGACAGTTATTTTATTTTATTTCAAATTCCTAGAAAATGCTCATGCACTTGTGATTCTGGGTTCTAGGGTGATTATGGGATGTTCTGTATTTAAATTGGAAAACATTATTATCTATTGTGTAAATTTATCTTTTACTAGTTAAATTAAAGCAAAAATATAATTTTAAAAATATTAAAATGAGAATTTAATTAACTATTTAGTGTTGGCTTGCCTGAAAGTGGTGTCCGACACCATCACGGCCATTAACGAATTTTGGATCGTGACATAAAATACATAATAAGTGTAATACACTAACGTTTAAGCTTAAAAACAAGTAAAATGCAGTAGTTGGAGTGCAAACTATGACTATAACACGTGATTCTAGCCTACCATCAGTATCCTGTGGTGAATCATCAACAACATATTCTTTACCCTCTTTGTCCTCTTCTACTTGGTCTGCCCAGGTCTTGTGCTTGAACATACCTGCCTCATCTAGCTCATATACCTTCTAGACAGCTGCCGCATTACTCTCCTCTCTTGTAGTGAGCTTTTTAGAAGCAGGAGACATCATGCAGAAGGCTTCACGATTGTGTATTGGGTGCACAGATTCTTCTAAAAGACTAACATCTTCATTGAGAGGGATATCATGATTAGAGGTGTTCGGTCCCAACCTTATAAATTGGAGCATCATCAACAACACCTTTGTATTGTTGAGTTATAGGATTTGGCATCAAAGTTCCAGAGGAAACATGAAGTGGATTCATGTTCTCCCTTAACACCTTTATAAGCCGCACTATCCAAAGCATCAATACCTAAATCTCGGCCCTTATCATGCACATCAGAAGCTTTAAAAACTGCTGTTTTTTTTTAGCTACTTCAATTGCAGCAGTAACCTTCAAATTTGATACTACGACAGCTCCTCTATTAGCTTTAGTTGGTGCACAAGCAATTGCCTCCTCAACTTGTGCATTTGTTCCTAATGTTGTGTACATCCTTGACAAAATTGTAGAAGCAGGTATATCTTTCAACCTTCTATCATATCCGGCATCTTTCACCACTAGAGATTTGGCAAAAACTGACAAAGAAAAACTGACCACCAATTTTTCAAAATATTTTAATTTTTAATTTTTTTTTACGGAATTGGTCTTCTTTGGCGCAAAAATGCAGAAAACTATTTTTGAGTCCTAAGAAATTTATTTTTCAAGAAACTGACCAATTTTGGGCAGTTTTTTCAATTAAAATAAATAAAAATTAATATTTAAAAAACCGACCAACTTTGGTTGGTAAATTTGGCTGGTCATTTTAAAAACCGGCCAAAGTTGGTCGGTAATTTTATTTTTTAATAAAACCGACCAACTTTGGTCGGTTATTTTCGTGCGAAAATACAATTAAAAAGTATAAATAAATAAAAAAAGACAATCTTAAAAAAAATGCGCCATGGTCGATTTTAAATACACACCCCGATTCGATTCCCAAATAGTGAATCTTTTGATTATATAATTTAAATACCAACCAACTTTGGTTGATTTTTTTTGCAATATTTCTTTTTTGAATTTAATTTACCAACCAAGTTGGTTGGTAATTTCCGACCAACTTTGGTCGGTATACTAAAGCGACCATCAAAATACCGTCCAAACATATTTGGTCGCATTTTGGTTGGTAATTGACCATAACCGATAAAAGTTGATCAGTTTTTTGGTCGCTAATTACCGAATCTCCAGTAGTATTTTTTCTTTGTCAATTGAGCCACTTTATTGATCTGCTCAATACCTGCACTATCATTCTTAAACTTTTGCCCAGCTTAAACTAGATACATAGCAGCAATGCCAACAACTTCAATACCCCTAGATGGCATTCGATCATTCACACCCTTTTCAAAATTTTGCCTAGCAGTCTTGCCTTCATGAGGATCAACTTGAACACCTCTATTTACTTTACTTCCAGTTTTTTCAAGTTGCGCGACCACTGTTAGTACTTGTTGGTTACTAGCAATAGTTGCTCGACTGACAAAATTCTTTGCACATTTATTTTGTAACGATCCGACTGGTCGTTTTGCTTTCTAGAATCCTATTCTCCTAAATAAAACTTTTCGTACTGGATTTTATTGATTTATCACTTGCGGGAATGGTTAGTTCGGGATTTGTAAGGGTTTGGATTGAAATAGGACCACTTGGTTCCTTAAGATTGACTTAAAAGGCCAAGTTTGACTTCGGTCAACATTTTGAGCAAACAACCTCGGAATCAGGATTTAAAGGTTCCAATAGGTTTGTATGATGTTGGACTTGGGCGTATGTTCGGATCGGATTTTGAATGATTCGGGAGCGTTTTGGTGCCTAATAGTGAAAGTTGATTTTTGAAGGTTTTTAGAAGTTCTTTAAATTTGGTTTATAGCGGGTTTTGGTGATATAGAGGTCCAAACGGAATTCCAAGATTCGAAATAGTTCGGTAATGTCATTTAAGACTAACACGAAAAATTTGGTGTCATTCCGAGTAGTATAAGTACGTTTCGGCGCATTAGAAGTAAATTGAAGAACTTGAAGTTCTTAAGTTTCATTCAATCAGTTTTAGGGTGTAATTCCTAGTTTTGATGTTATTTCAGGCATTCCGAGAGTTCGAGCAAGCCCTTTTATGATTTTGAACTTGTTGGCATGTTCGGGCGGGACCTCGAAGGCCCCAATCATCAATCAGACAAGGGTCGGACCAAGTTGAAAGTTTGGAGCAAGAGCTAAAGCTCCATCTGCTGTCATAACCGCACCTGGGGTTGGTCAGCCACAGGTGCGAGCTCGCCGGTGTGGGCCAAGCACTGCAGAAGCGGCCACTGATAGGTAGCTAGGTTCCGCAGATGCGACTCCCTTTCCGCAGAAGCGAGACTGCAGGAGCGGGAGCCCGTCCGCAGAAGCGACCCCCAACCGGCCTAGTCAACTCCGCAGCAGCGGACCCACGTCCACAGAAGCATGACTGCAGATGCGGTCAGCGCACCATATATGCAAAAATCATTGGGGTAGTGCACTTATTTAATATGGGACTTAGGCATTTTTGACTCATTTGACACCATTGTTGGGCGATTTTCTGAGATTCTTGAGAGGGATTTTCATCTAGCTTTTGGAGGTAAGTAATTTCTACCATATGTGAGTTAAGTACTTAGATTATGGATAGATTAACATGTATAAAATTGTGAAAAATCATGAGTTTAGAGGAAAACCTAGGGTTTTGATAAAAATGATATTCTACCACAAAAATAGTTATAGAACTTAGTGAAAATCATATATTATTTTCCTTAGGTTATGGGCAACAACTTCCTGTGAAAATTTTCGGTATCCGAACACGTGGGCCCGGGGGTGAATTTTAGGAATCTTGCCTTTGGGGTTGGGTAATCGCTTTAATAGTTAGAATATGAGCTTTTGAACTTATAATGATTGGCTTTTACACTATTTGAGTAGTTTGGATTGTTCAACTCCGATTTGAGGGTTTGAGCGCATTCTTGAGTTTGGAAGTAGGCTTTGAGGTGAGGTAAGTCTCTTTTCTAACCTTGTAAGAGGAATTTTTTTTTGCATAGGTGATCTTAATTAATATGTGATTATTTGTGAGGGACTACGTACGCACGAAGTGATGAGAGTTTATACGTAGCTACTATTTCTGCTATGTCCGGGTAGTTTTAGGTTTACACCATGCTTTGTGGACACCATTATTGGATTATACGTGCTAATTGTAACAAAAGAAATTAGGTTGCGGATTTTTAAGGATTTCAAGGCTTTAAGTTGAATTGTCTTTATTTTTAAAAGAATCAAGAAAGGGTTATGATTTCAATGATAAAATTATACTTGACCGCGTCGCACGTATGACCCGTAGGGTAATTCCTTAAATTTATATTTGACCACGTTGCAAGTATGATTTGCGAGCGGGATGAATAGATGCATCTACGATTCGCACCATTAGACCTTCGGTAGTGCACAATTTATATTTATGTTGGATTGGGTCGAACATCCCCGGTGGTATTTCTGTTAGATAATAGAACTGGAGCTCTTTATAGTTTGTATGATTTGTTGCTTGAAAGGTCACTTACTTTAAATGAAGAAAGTGACTAGAAGTCTTAAATATGGTGGAAGGATTTTCCAGTTATTATTCTTGTTCTGATTTTATTGTTATCTACATACATTATGATTTAAATTTGGAACTTCATATTATTTTATTGTTGGCCCTAGTAAGTGTCGGAGTCAGCCCCTCATCGCTACTTCTTTGTGGTTAGACAAGATACTTACTGGGTACATATTTTTATGTACTCATGCTACACTTATATACTTTATTGTATAGGATTTGAGGCATGTGTATCTGGCCACCAGTCCGGCGCGTAGATTGATTCCCCAGCTTGTGACTTCCCGGTGAGCTGCCCTTTTGAGCCGTCCTGCAGCAAGTGGAGCCTCTCTTGTGCTTTTTTTTTTCTGTCTATTTCCTTTCAGACATTTGGCTAGCATTTGTTTCTTTTTGTATTTTCTACTAGATTGCCCACATACCTGTGACACCACGTCTTGGTACACACATTAGTAGATCTTATGGTTTTGGTTTGCTCACATGATTACGGTTCATACTGATTGCTTCCATTTATTTATGTTAAAGCTGAAAACTCCAAAATATTTTTTTTAAATAAGGAAAAAGCTACTGCTTAAAAATTTATCTAAAACGGGAAATCACTAGTTGATCCGCTTTGGCTTGCCAAACAACGGTGTTGGGCGCCATCACGACCTATAATGTAATTGGGTCATAACAACATAGTATCAGAGCACTAGGTTCACATAGGTTTCAAAAGTTATGGGTAGACCTAGTAGAGTCTTTTGGATCGAACAGAGACGTCTGTACTTATCCTCGAGAGGTTATAGGGTGTTTGGAAACTACTCTTTATTCATATCTTATTGTGCAATACTAAATTTCCTTCTTCTATTCTCTCACAGATGGTGAGGACGTGTACGGCAGACGTTCCAGACCCAGAGGAGCTGCTCCCCCTGTTGTTAGAGGCCGAGGTAGAGGCCGGGGGAGGGCACCGACCCGAGGTAGGGGGCGAGGGCGTCCTAGAGTTTCCACAATAGCATCACCAGTAAATCCAGTGGAGGATCCCTTCATGGAGGAACATGTTAGGTGCATGTTCTAGAGCGAGCCCCGGTAGATTTCATGATGGCTCCAAGCTTTCAGGAGTTAATGGATTCTATGACTCAGGCTGATTTGTTTCCAGCAGACCCAGCCACATCCCAGGCGGGAGGGGGAGTACAGACCCCTACCGCTCAGGCTCCTGGGCATGCAACTGCAGTGTATCAGATACCAGGTACACTACCCACGGATGGGGCCTAGCCGGTTGCAACAGCTGTACCTGAGCCTTGACTAGCTGCAGCCGACGAGCTACAGAAGCTCTTGGACAGATGGACTAGAATACACCTTCCTGCCTTCAGAGGTGAGTGACATAAGGACCCACAGGACTTCATTGGTAGGTGCAGGGATAGACTGTACAACATGAGGATTTTAGAGTCTCATAGGGTGGATTTCACTACTTTCCAGTTGAAAGGCAGGGCCCGCAGATGTTGTATCTTCTTGGCAAGCCAGTGGGTTCTCCTCCCATGATATGGAACCAATTTACACTTCTATTGGACATGTATAGTCCACCCTCTCAGAGGGAAGAGTTGTGGTGTCAGTTTGAGCAGCTCGAGCAGGTTCATATGTTTGTGACCAACTATTTGGCAAGATTTTCTGAGTTGTCTCGCCATGCACTTATGATACTTCCTAAATACATCGAGAGAGTGCGGATATTTGTTGCAGGGTTGCACCACGGTATTCGGGCTAGCATGGCTCTAGAGGTTGGGATGGGTACTAATTATCAACTAGTGGTGGAGATTGCTCGGAGGATTGAGGGCTATCGCCGGAGGGGTAGAGATTAGATGCAATAGGACAAGAGGACCCGATTCTCTAGAGAGTTTAGAGGTACCTTAGCTACGGGGAGAGGTCAGTTTGGTAGGGGTTAGCCTAGCAAGCCGTCGTATCCAGCACCACCACCAACTCCTTAGGGTGCTCCATCGCGACCCTATTTTAGCTCTATGACAGAGAGGTCTTACCATCCATCAGTTCATCAGGTTCTTCTAGTTCCTATTTCAATGCTATTCCAAAGAGTTCATACTGCCCACCAGCCATTCAGTGTTCTTCTATTAGGTATTCAGGCCATTATGGTCAGACTTCGAGACAACAATTTATGGTACCGAGGGGTTGTTACGAGTGTAGAGATCAGGTTCACATGAAGAGGACCTGCCCCAGACTTCGGGGCAAGGAAATATAGCAGGGTCATCAGCCTATGAATGCAACACCAGCCGCCTGATCGCCAAAGGTAGGGGACAGGCTGGTAGGGGCCGTCCTAGAGGTGGAGGCCAGGCAGGAGGAGGTCAACCAGTTGTTGTTCAGTTAGGTAGAGGCCAGTTAGCCGACGCTCTAGCTAGATTCTATGTTTTTTTGGCTAGACCAGATGCAATAGCCTCTAATTGCGTGATCACATGTATTATTTTTGTCTGCGATAGGGATCATCCAGGGTCTACCTATTCATATGTGTCATCTTTGTTTGCTCATTTTCTGGATATTGCTTGTGAGTCCTTGGGTACTCCTATTTATGTGTCTACTCCTGTGGGTGATTCTATGGTTGTGGATCAGATCTACCGGTTGTGTGTGGTCACATTCTATGGTTACGAGACTAGAGCAAACCTTCTGTTACGTGATATGATCGACTTTGAGATCATCATGGGCATGGACTAGTTATCCCTATATCACGCCATCCTTGATTATCATGCCAAGACTGTTACTTTAGCGATGCCAGAGTTGTTGAGATTGGAGTGGAAGGGTTCAGTCGTTAGTACGTCTAGTCGGGTTATCTCTTTTTTGAAGGCTTGATATATGGCCGAGAAGGGTTGTTTGGCTTATCTAGCTTATGTTCGGGACACCATCACAGAGTCTCTAACAATTGATTCAGTTCCAGTAGTCCGGGAGTTCGTTGATGTATTTCTTTTTGACTTTTCGGACATGCCGCCAGATCGTGATATTGATTTCTGTATTGATTTGGCTCCAGCTACCTAGCCTATATCGATCTCACCGTATCGTATAGATCTTAAAGCATTGAAGGAGCAACTTGAGGAGTTATTAGCAAAGGTAGTTATCAGATGAAGTGTATCACCTTGGGATGCACTAGTGTTATTTGTGAAGAAGAAATATGGGATTATGCGGATGTGCATTGATTACCGCCAGTTGAACGAAGTTATCATCAATAACATGTATGTTGCCACGTTTTGATGATTTCTTCTACAGTTGCAAGGTGCTAGGGTATTGTGAGCACGTGATTTTTACCCCAAGTAAAGAATTCCAGAATTAAAAATAAAAGGGAATTAATTAGGAAAACATCAAAAATGGTAGAACAAATAATAGGAAAATTAAATAAAAAA
>MU748962.1:27521-69745 GCA_026770625.1 Nicotiana glauca
TAACAGAGTCAAACCTTCCTCGGTTCGGGATCAAATCGGTGACTTGAGACACCATTATATTCTCAAGTGGCGACTCTAAAAATTTAAATAACTAATCCCGTTCCGACCGTCCTTTATTTGGAAAAACTCTTTTTACGCTTATATATATATATTCCCTTTCGCCGGAGTATGTAAAGCGCCGTAAAAAAGAGGTGTGACAGGTATTTTCTATGATCGACTTGAGATCAGGGTACCGTTAATTAAATATTTGGAACTCAAATGTTCCGAAGACTGCTTTTCATGCTAGATATGGCCATTATGGGTTTATAGTGATGCCCTTCAGCTTGACTAATGCCCCAGCGGTGTATATGGATTTGATGAACCAGGTGTTTAGGCCTTATATTGATTCCTTTATTATCGTCTTCATCAATGACATCTTGATTTACTCACGCAGCGTGGAGGAGAATGAGCAACATTTGAGAGTGGTGCTTCAAACATTGAGAGAACATAAGCTATATCCTAAGTTCTCCAAGTGTGAGTTTTGGTTATATTTTGTAGAATTCTTGGGGCATGTTGTATCAGGAAAGGGTATTAAGGAGGATGCCAAGACGATTGAAGCAGTTCAGAGTTGGCCACGTCCCACTTTAGTGACTGAGATCACTAAAGTTATTATCGGTGGTTTGTGCAGGGTTTTCATCCATTGCAGCACCTTTGACGAGATTAACCCAAAAGGGTGCTCCATTATGTTGGTCCGATGATTGTGAGGAAAGCTTTCAGAAGCTCAAGACCGCTTTGACTACAATATCGGTTCTAGTGTTGCCTTTCGGTTCTGGGATGTATGTGGTATATTGTGACACTTCATGCATTGTCTTGGTTGTGTATTGATGTTGGAGGGGCAAGTTGTTGCATATGTTTCACGTCAGCTGAAGATTCATGAGAAGAATGACCACGTGCATGCCCTAGAGTTAGTCGCGATTGTTCATGCTCTTCAGCTATAGAGGAATTATTTTTATGGGCTGTCATGTGAGGTTTATACTGATAATCGCAGGCTACAACATTTGTTCAAGCAAAGGGATCTCAATTTTAGACAGGGTAGGTGAATTGAGCTACTAAAGGATTATGACATCACCGTCCTTTATCATCCAGGCAAGGCAAATGTGGTCGCGGATGCCTTAAGCAGGAAGGCAGAGAGTATTGGTAGCTTGGCATTTATTTTAGCAGAGGAGAGGCCACTAGCTTTAGACATTCAATCCCTAGCTAACAGACTTGTGCGGTTGGACATTTTAGAGCCTAGCCGAGTTCTTGCATGTGCTGTTGCCTGGCATTTATTATTAGGCCAGACCAAGGCTCGGCTGTTTGATGATACGCATTTGGTAGTTCTCAGAGAGATGGTACTACATGGTGGTTCCAAGGAGGTTTCTATTGGTGAGGATGGTTTTCTGCGACTCCAGGGTAACCTATGTGTTCCTAATGGTGATGGCTTGATAGAGAGGATTCTAAAGAAGACACACAGTTCTCGGTATTCTATTCATCCAGATGCTACGAAGATGTATCGTGACCTGAGACAGCATTACTGGTGGCGGTGGATGAAGAAAAACATAGTTGAGTATTTGGTTAGGTGCTTGAATTGCCAGCAGGTTAAGTATGAGCACCAGAGGGCAGGTGGCCTACTTCAGCAGATGACTATACCTGAGTATAAATAGGAGCGCATTACTATGGACTTTATAGTTGGGTCGCCGCAGACCTTGAAGAATTTTGATGCAGTTTGGGTCATTGTCGACAGTTTGACCAAGTCGGCACACTTCATTCTGGTATGACTACATATACTTCAGAGAAGTTGGCCCAGATTTATATTTGGGAGATAGTTCGGTTGCACGGTGTGCCTGTTTCCATCATATCAGTAAAGGCCCTCAATTTACTTCACATTTGTGGAGAGCCGTACAGAGTAAGTTGGGGACCCATGTCGAGCTCAGCATGGGATTCCATCTACAGACCGACGGGAAGTCAGAGCGGACAATTCAGATATTGGAGGACATGTTAAGATCATGTGTGATTGACTTTGGGTGACAGTGGGATCGGTTCTTGCCTTTGGTTGAGTTTGTTTACAACAGCAGTTATTAGTCTAACATCGGGATAACTCTATTTGAGGTTTTATATAGTCGACGATGTCGTTCTACCATTGGGTGGTTTGAGCTCGGTGAGGGTGAGTTATACGGTACTGATTTGGTAAAGGATGCCTTGGAAGAGGCAAAGTTAACCTAGGAGCGACTTCGCATAGCATAGTCCAGACAAAAGAGCTACACGGATCAGAAGGCGCGTGATGTATCATTTATTGTCGGCGAGAAGGTTCTCTTGAGGGTCACGCCGATGAAGGGTATCATGAGATCTAGAAAGAAGGTCAAGTTGAGCCCAAGGATTATAGGCCCATCTGAGGTGTTGAGGCGAGTTGGGGAGGTTGCTTATGAGCTTGTTTTTACCTCCCAGCCTATCAGGTGTTCATAAATTTTTTCACGTGTCTATTCTCCGGAGATGTCACGCCGACTTGTCTCATGTGTTAGACTTTAATACTATTCAACTAGATGAGAGCTTGGGTTATGAGGAGGAGCCAGTTTCTATTATTGCTAGACAGGATTTCCAATTGAGATCAAAGAGGATTTTCACGGTAAAGGTTCAGTGGAGGGTCCAACTAGCCAGGGAGGTAACCTGGGAGTCCGAGGAGGACATGCAGAGTAGATATCCTCACTTATTCAGCACTTCAAGCATGAATCTAAACCCGTTCGAGGACGAACAATTGTTTAAGATGTGGACAATGTAACGACACGACTGGTCATTTTGCTTTCTAGAACCTTGCTCCCCTAAATAAGACTTCTTGTACTTGCTTTTACTGACTTATAACTTGCGGGGATGGTTGGTTTAGGATTTGGAAGGGTTTGTATTGAAATTGAACCACTTGGTCTCTTAAGGTTGGCTTAAAAGGCCAAGTTTGACTTCGATTAATATTTTGAGTAAAAGACCTCGGAATTGGGAATTGAAGGTTTCAATAGGTTCGTATGATTATTTCGTACTTTGGCGTATGTTCGAATCGGGTTTTGGATAAACCTGGTGCATTTTGGTGCCTAATAGTGAAAGTTGGTTCTTGAAGGTTTTTAGAAGTTCTTTAAATTTGGTTTGGATCGGGTTTTGGTGATATCGAGGTCCAAACGGGATTCTGAGATGGGGAATAGTTTTGTAATGTCATTAAGACTTGCACGCAAAATTTGGTGTCATCCCGAGTATTATAAGTACGTTTCGGTGCATTAGAAGTAAATTGAAGTTCTTAAGTTTGATTCAATCGGTTTTAGGGTGTGGTTCTTATTTTTGATGTTGTTTTGGGCATTCCGAGAGTTTGAGCAAGATCGTTTTATTATTTCGGACTTGTTGTCACATTCGAGCGGGGTCCCGGAGGCCCCAAGCATCAATCGGACGAGGCCCGGACCAAGTTGGAGGTTTGGAGCAAGAGTTGAAGCTCCAGATGCTATCATAACCACACCTGCAGTTGTAAGCTGCAGGTGTTGGCCAAGCACTACAGAAGTTGCCAAGGAAGGGCAGCCTAGGTTCCGCAAATGCAGCTTCCTTTTTGCAGAAGCGGGACCGTAGGAGCGGGATCCCATCCGCAGAAGCGACCCCCAGCAGGCCCAGTTAACTCCACAGAAACGGACCCACATCCGCAGAAGTGTGTTCGCAGATGCGGTCAACGCATCGCAGGTGCAAAAATTGTTGGGGCAGTGCACTTCATTTAATATGGGACTTAGGCATTTTTTACTCATTTCACTCCATTGTCGGTCAATTTTTGGAGCTTCTTGAGAGGGATTTTCATCTAGCTTTTGGAGGTAAGTAATTTCTACCATATGTGAGTTTAGTACTTAGATTATGGGTATATTAACATGTATAAAATTATGAAAATCATAGGTTTAGAGGATAACTTAGGGTTTTGATAAAAATGAGTTCTACCATGAAAATGATTATGAAACTTAGTGAAAATCATATATTATGTTCCTTAGGTCATGGATAACAACTTCAAAAATTTTCGGAATGTAGGCACGTTGGCCCGGGGGTGAATTTTAGGAATCTTACCTTTGTGGTTGGGTAATCACTTTAATAGTTAGAATATTAACTTTTTAACTTATAATGATTGCTTTTACACTATTTGAATAGTTTTGGATTGTTCAGCTCCAATTTGAGGGTTTGAGCGCATTCTTGAGTTTGGAAGTAGGCTTTGAGGCGAAGTAAGTTTCTTTTCTAATCTTGTAAGAGGAAAATATCCCCATAGGTGAAATTAATTAATATGTGATTATTTGTGGGGGCGAGGTATGCACAAAGTGATGAGAGTCCGTACGTAGCTACTATTTCTACTATGTCCGGGTAGTTTTAGGTTTACATCATGCTTCGTGGACACCATTATTTGATTATACGTGCTAATTGTAACAAAAGGAATTAAGTAGAGGATTTCTAAGGATTTAAAGGCTTCAAGTTGGATTGTCTTAATTTTTAAAAGAATTAAGAAATTCTTATGATTTCAATGATAAAATTATACTTGACCGTGTCACACACATGATCCGCAAGCGGGGTAATTCCTTAAATTTATGTCTGACCACGTCACATGTATGATTCGCGAGCAGGGTGAATAGATGCATCTATTGTTCGCGCCGTTCGACTCTCGGCAGTGCACAATTTATATTTATGTTGAATCGGGCCGAATGTCCTCGGTGGTATTTGTGTGTGATAATAGAACTGGAGCTCTTTATAGATTGTATAATTTGCTGCTTCACTTGTTTTAAATGAAGAAAGTGCCTTGAATTCTTAAATATGATGGAAGGATTTTCCAGTTATTATTCTTGTTCTGAGCTTATTGTTATCTACATACATTATGATTTAAATTTGGAACTTCATAGCAATATATTGTTGGCCTTAGATAGTGTCGAAGTCGACCCCTCGTCACTACTTCTTTGAGGTTAGACGAGATACTTACTGGGTACATATTTTTCTGTACTCACGCTACACTTATGTACTTGATTGTACAGGATTTGAGGCATGTGTATCTAGCCACCAGTCCAGCGTGTAGATTGATTCCCCAGCTTGAGACTTCTCGGTGAGCTGCACTTTTGAGCCATCCTGCAATAGCTGGAGCCTCTCTTATGCTTTATTTTCTGTCTATTTCCTTTCAGATAGTAGGCTAGCATTTGTTTCTTTTTGTATATTCTACTAGATTGTCCACATACTTATGACGCTAGGTCTTAGCACACACGTTAGTAGACTTATGATTTTGGTTTGTTCACATGATTATGATTCGTACTGACTGCTTCCATTTATTTATGTTAAAGCTTCAAACTCCTAAAAAAATTAAATAAGGAAAAAGCTATTGTTTACAAATTTCTCTGAAACAGAAAGTCACTAGTTGATCAGTGTTGGCTTGCCTAACAATGGTGTTGGGTGCCATTATAGCCTATAATGGGATTGGTAAATGACATATTACATCACCGGAAGCCTCCCCATCACCTTCTAGTTTGTACCCAGCATTGGCTACAACCAATTCCCTTTTTCCATCCTCTTGCACAGTAACACTTTGCTAAGTTTCACCAGCTTGTGATTGCAATAACTTCTGCTGCCCAAAGCTTTGATCTTGTACTGAAGCTTCTACAACTTTTTGGCCATCTCTTTTTGCATTTAAAAAATGCTTAGCATCCCCGTCTAATTGTTCTACACTAGCCATCTCGACAACATGTAACAATTCATGCAATGCCCCTTTTTCTTTCTCACTGCGATCACTTTCCATAGCCTAGCCTTTATCAAATGACATGCAATTTCATCATGTCCTTGATGTTTACAGTAGATGCAGTACTTTGGAAGATTATCATTGTCGACGCCCCCCTTTTTCTCGCAAAATCGGGTTTACGACATTTGGGAAGACAACTCTATTCCCGTTTGGGATTTGAGTTTTTGGATTTGAAGAGTTGCCACCTAATGATTAAGTGCATTAGGAAACTAAGGGTTTTTGAGTTGGAAAACCAGAGTTTGGGTAAGGGCTAGAAATTATCTCGTGGGGAAGGTGTTAGGCACCCCTCAAGATCCACTAGTGGGGTTCCCGGACATGCTATATTGTGACTTTAAATGCAAATAAGCATACAAGATAAATCCACATAAAGAATGCAAGTATGTATGTATAATGGCTAACAAGCTTGCTGAAATTAAGGACTAGGCGGTTCATAATTGTTTAAGAGAATGTCTAAATGCAGAAAATTAAACAAGGAAATAAATGAGCAGAATTTTTTAGAGGAAGAGAATAGTGTAGGAAATTAAGGGGGAATTTGGTGACTGAAACGAGAGGCAGAATTTCATTGATAAAATAATAATGAAGTTACATAAGGGAAAGGGGTCCTAGGTTTGTAATATACATGGATCATCCACACAACACCGGTAGCCAATCGTACGCATGATGTTATCGCGTGATCATCATATCCATGTCTACCCTTCCCACCATGTTAAGGTATTAAGCGTAGAATGGTAACGTTACTTATTGCATGCTATTACACGTCCCAATCCTATCAATCTCAGAGGCCATTGGGACTACTAATCCTAAGGGGAGGGAGTTGGGCTTTTCAGAGTTTAAAAGGATAAAGTCTAAGGCGACAAACAAAACACATATGCAGTTTGAGGGGGAACAAGTAGCAGTTAAAGGCACAAACAAACCTCCTCATTTAAAGGGACAAACTGTTTAGCACGACTTACAAATGCTGGTTAGGTCTTAAATTAAACTTAACATAGGAAGGGTGGCTGATATATCACATATTTTCAGATAAGAAGTCCAAATTAGGCTTGCCTGCTGGTTGTAATTACTAATGACTGGTGTAATTGATTAATCACCTACAGGTTTTCCTAGGTAAGGCCTGCAATCGCGGCATCTAACCTCACAGAAGGCATGCTGATTTTAAAGAAAGGCTACTGATTTAGGAAGCAACAAAATCTGAAGATATTAAACAACATTTACTACTGATTTTAGATTTGTAAACGAGCTAGACGATTCAGATTCATTTAGCTATCCCTATAGCCATGCTTTCTATGCATGATTGAATTAGGATGTTTGTACGAGTGTAGGAATCCTATAGGCATGGTAGCTAGAGTACATTTGTTATTTTTTCCTATAGACGTTTTGCCTAAAGTGTATGCACAAGCGCTGAAACTTAAAGACATGATTTCTAATGCAAATGAATAACTTATAGGCAGGATTTTCTATATGTAGTAATGAATACCTTATTGGTAGGATATCCATATGCAGATGAATGAACTTATAGGCAGGATTTCTATGTGCAGTAATGAACTTATAGGCAAGATTTCTATATATGCAGTAATGAACTTATAGGCAGGATATCTATATGCAGATGAATAGACTTACATGCATAATATCTATATGCAGATGAATGAACTTATAGACAGGATTTCTATGTGCAGTAATGAACAAGTTGTTATTGCATAAGTAAACTTACATCATGATATCTATATGCAGATAAATGAACATATAAGTATGATTTCTAGTGCAGTGATGAACCAATCGTGATTGCAGAAGTAAACTTACAACACAATATCTACCCCATATGCATAACATGAGTGTCAGTCCCCATTTTACTATATACCCCGCAGTTATTACAAATTATTACAACTTGAATGAATCCAGAAAAATAACTAAATAAATTACATCAAAAATTAAAACTCCAACCAAAGAGAGCCTAATTCAATCTCCTAGTCTAACATATGGAATAAACTTAACTTCCAAGGAACTGATTTTCAAAAGCCTTTCTCTTATTTGGGATGTTTCAAAGTTCCAAGGAGTTTCAAGAGCTCCAGGCAATGCTTACACCCCAAATATCATTATAAGGTCACAGTGTAGTGTGGAAGGGCCAACCCTCAAATTTCCAAGTTCAGAGGGAACTCAAGGTCCCAAGGCAAGGCTCATAGGAGGGGGGCAGAACTTAGAGGCAAGGAGTAAGTATAAGTGAAATATAGGTGAATTAGGGGAGGCCATGGCTGCTTGGTGGTCATTCCCCGCAATTGGGATGCTGGCACACCCCTGACCAACCTGTCAGTCTTAGAATTGGGGAGTTTAGACCTGTTGAAGATCAGGTTCAGCCTTGGACAACAATTGGGATGCTGCCAAGCCATACCTTAACTCAGCACACATAGGGGAATATGGTATGGGGCAATTGTTCATACTAGCAGCAAGATACAAGGAAAGGGCAGGCAAAAGCATATAGGCACATTAAAATTAGCTATTTAAGCTTTACAGAGAATAGAAAGTAGATACGGATACAAGGATTGTAAATAAACACATTGGAGTGATACTGAAATTAATTTTAGGACATACCAGTTTCAAAGAAGCAAGTAAAGCGAAACAGTAGCCTTATAATAGCCAAAGTGCTGTCAAAAATCAAGAATACTCTAAGTATAAGAAGAGAATTATGATTTTAAGTGTGCTTAATCGTGTGTGTAGTGTTAAAGAGAGTCATGTATTTATAGTGCATAAAGGAAGTAGAAATAGGTAAGAAAATAATTTGAAAATTAATCACACAAGGTTTACCTTTATTTAAGGGATTCTGATTTCAAACGGGCAGAGTAAATAAGGAAAGAGGTTAATTAAACACTTTTCAAAGTAGTACAAGAAGGGGTAAATACATAATAGTTATTTAAGGGAAAGGTTTTGACAGTACACGGTTGTGTAATTAAGGAAAGAGAATCAATTAACAGCCACGAAATCAAAGTTATAGGTTTTGCTCGAATGAAACAAGTCAGAAAAAGGTAAAGAGAGGTTTTACTTAAGAAGAATCAGTAACAATCAATTAACCCTAAAAAAGATTCTGATTCAATCATAAGTTGGAAAACCTTTTGGAAGAAAGGTTCATCACATATAAAAACATGCAGACATGTTTAAACATGAAAGAACTGTCATGCTAATTAGTAGAAAAGCCTAGTGTAGAAGAAATTAAAACCTTCAGAATTGTATGCAAACACATAAGTTCAGAGTTAGTTCAAAGGCTCGAAACTACTCTGAGAGAGTCAAGGGTTCTGAAATAAACCCTAATTCATTCGTAGGATCATACCTCGGCAGAACCCCCCAAAATTCTAGGGTTTTGCCTTGAATCGAATACAGAGGTGGGGAAGCAACATGCTGAGAGATCTCTTTTTAGAATCTCATGAGAAGACAAGCAAATATAATAGAAAAGCCAAAGCAATTAGAGTGAAGGAACTAGCTCAAAGCACAATGAGAACAACATGATAGTAGAAAAAACATGTTTAAAGAAGGTCTCAACATGGTTCAGCGGAAGGCAAACAAAGAGAACTAAGAATTTAATAAAACCAATACAATAGGAGAACACAAAAATACTGAAAAGTATAGCAAAAGAGCATATAGGAAAACATAGTGAGATAAATATGTGAGCATGGTATAAAAACACAGTAGGAAAACAAAAATATAGAAGCATCGAAGAACATGCGTGATAGAAACGAGACATATGAGCACAGTAAAGACAAATACACACAAAGAAAGGGAAAAGAAAAGTCGGATAACCATTTAAGTTTATCAGAAAACCCTAAATGAGAAATCATCTTTTTTAAAAGTAATTTTTGAAAGAAATTACTTTTAAAAGAAAGTCGGGGAAACCTTTCGAAAACTCAAAATAGAGCATGGATACACACCGATCTAAAGAGAATCGGAGAAAAACCTCGAACAACTAGGGTTTCAGATGAACCCTAGAATGAGAAAGGCTTGAAAAAGGTCCGATCTAAGTCGGATAAGGCCGGAAACCAGCTCATGAGGCTAGGATATACCGAAGCTAGGCCGGAGATGGTCGGAAACCTCGAGTCGGTGGAGGTTTGAGTGGAGACCTTTGAGGTCTGGCCTTGAACCTTCAAGTACCAAGCATATAATAGTAAAGAGGGGTGAGTATAGGGCTTCCTTGGCTAGAGAAGCCATAGATTCCGGCGGTTTCAAGGCGGGAACGATTAGAGGCGGATAGGGTTAAGGAAGGTTTGAGAGAACCTGAGAGAGGAGGGGGTTTCAAGGGTGGTGGGTAAAGGGGAAATGATCTAGGGTTGAGGGGTTTTAAAATTAAAAAAGGAAAGGTTTCACGTGAGCCGTTGATTTGTTAGATCAACGATTGAGATTAAATATTAGGTCCGGTCGGGTTATTTAATTGGGTCGGGGGCGAATAACTTAAGAATTGGTTCGGCCCATTTGAAATTGAAATTGGTGTTAATTAGGGGTATCGATTTTGGGCTAAAATTTAAATAGGCAGGGCTAGCATTTAAATAGCCATTTTTTCCTTTTTATTTTATAAAAATAGTAAAGGAATTCTGAAAATAAATTAAAGGTACCGAGTCACTTAATAATACATAAATATTGATTTATAATATTGGGACCAATTTTTTAATTATAAAATACTATTAAATCTCAAAATAGGCTAGTATTGCAATTATATACAATTTAGCTTTAAAAATACCAAATGAATTTGTAAAAAATTTATAAAAATTACCTTAACTATATTTTAGTAAAATATGAGAATAAAAACAAATTACTCATCAAAATGATAATTTTGGGAATAACTATTGATTTTATACCTTTAAAAATGGACAATAAATTGATTTTAAAATCTTTAAAAATTAGAAAAAATGCCAAAAAGCTCAGCTATGCTCATATATGCATATATATGCTATTTTGAAATTAAAATATATTGGGAAAAATTGGGTATCAACAACTGCCCCTCTTTACCCGAGAAGGATGAAAGAGTTGTCGGGTAAAGATATTATGGCCAATTTTGACCGAAAGAAACGACTTGAAAAGGTTTTGATTGAGCTCCGGTTCCTGTGTTGCCTACATATCCCTGGTTTTACAGGAATCAGGCCATATGTAGTTCGGAGAATCCGTCGGCGGAACATGCCGGTGGAGATTTTGAATGACGATCGCAATATTCGGGTTGGGAAGGATGGTCCGGGGCCGATGGACTGTGGGAACCGAAGCAAGATCGCTCCTGCTGTGATGGTCATTGCTAGCTGGTGTACCTTCGAATGAGAAATATGAACATATCATGCATAAACTTAAACATGATGCATGTTCCCGTTGGACCATGAATATTGTCTTCGGACGGGTAGGATGACATCCTCAGACCATGACGTCTTGGGCCATGAAGCGTATAATAGAGGATTCACAGGCTATGAAATGATGTTCTCGGGCTATGATAATGGTGCCTCCGAACTATGTTGCCTTTGAATAATGATATGCAAAAGACAAAAGTGGGGTCCTCAAGCCATGGCATGGCGTTCTCGGGCTATGAAAATGATGCCTCCAAACAATGACGCCTTTGGACAACTTTGGCGATATTTCATCCCATGAGATGCATGATTTGGTGATTTTTCAGCCGATGTAAAGCATAAATATAAATGTCGATATTTCAGTCGTTGCGAGATTTAAATGAAGTTGGTGATATTTCAGCCGATGTAAAGTATAAATATAAATGGAAAATTTTCAGTCGATTGTAGGTCTCGAATAAAAGGTGGCGGTATTTTAGCTGATGTGAAGATTTAAATAAAGTTGGCGATATTTCAGCCATGTAGGGTTTAAATAAAGTTGGCAATCTTTCAGCCGATGTAAAGATTTAAATGAATTTGCCGATCTTTCAGCCATGCAGGATTTAAATAAAGTTGGCGATCTTTCAGCCGATGTAAAGATTTAAATAAAGTTGGCGATATTTCAGCCATGCAGGGTTTAAATAAATTTGGCGATCTTTCAGCCATGCGGGTGGAGACAATGTTTATTCTCGAAAGGCAGAAAGGTAGCTTTATGCAATGCATGAAAATATAGGATGGAGGTAGTGCTTAACCTCGGAAGGCAAAAAGGTAGCCTTGTGCAATGCAGGAAAATGCAGGATGGAGATGATGCTTAGTCTCACAAGGTAGAAAGGTATCCTTATGCAATGCAAGGAAATGCAGGAGGGAGACGATGCTTAGTCTCGGAATGCAGAAATGAAGCCTTATGCAATGCAATAAATGCAGGATGGAGACAACGGTTAGTCTCAGAAGGCAGAAAGGTAGCCTTATGTAATGTAAGGAAATGCAGATGGAGACAATGCTTAGTCTCGGAAGGTAGAAGGTTAGCCTTATGCAATGCAAGGAAATACAGATGGAGATAACACTTAACCTCGGAAGGTAGAAAGGTAGCCTTATGCAATGCACGAAATAAAGGTGAAGAGTAACGAAATTTCTTAGCTGAGAGATGATAGCTGATAGCTGATAGTTAATTGTCATTGTGGCCGCTGGGGAGGTTATGCGCGGATGGCACTTGTAAGTGAGCGATGATTCTGAGAGTTGTACTCCTAAAAAATACGAGTATGTAACCGGGTCTGATGGTTCTATGTTTTGGGGTGCCTGCATTCAAAGAAAGGTCGTGAGTTTTGTCAAGGAGGAAGGTTAGTTCGTCTTCCCGTGGACTCTGCTCGTCCTACTCGGTTCCTGTTTTCGTTGGGGTAGCATCGTTAAACAAAGCAATTTGATAGTAGCCATGCATGATTTGGTAATATAATTTTTAAAAATATAATGTAAATACAAAAAAAACGATTTTCCTTTATATGAACTGATGACTGCAACAGGGTTCAAGACATTGCGACCTCTTTTGCTCTGGAATTTTGAGGGTCCTCCTCAAAATTCTGCCCCAATTTACTGGGTTATGCCTCTAACGGCTGCGTGTGATGAATGGCTGAAAGTTGACTTCGAAATTTCGAGGGTCCTCCTCAAAATTCTGCCCCAGTTTCCAATATTGGGGGAAATGAAATTTTTATTAAATTGTGACCGTACCCATAGGGCTGCCTGCGTATCCCCTCTTAAACGGGAATCAGATCAGGCGTATTTCAAATTTTATCATAAAGAAATCATAATGATTACACATAATAACGCTTTACTCCACTGAATTAATTGGCTTTGGCCAGACTTCTCCATCTATTTCTGCGAGTATGAGGGTTCCTCCTGTTAGGACCCGGTGAACTATGTACGGTCCTTGCCAGTTTGGAGAGAACTTTCCTTTGGCTTCATCCTGATGCGGAAAAATTTTCTTCAACACCAGCTGCCCCGGTGTGAATTGTCTCATCTTGACTCTTTTGTTGTAGGCTCTGGACATCCTGTTCTGATACAATTGACCATGGCAAACTGCATTCAGTATTTTTCCGTTTGTAAGGGCTAACTGCTCATAGTGTCTCTTTACCCATTTTGCATCATCAAATTCTGCTTCCTGTAGAATCCTCAGGGAGGGAATCTCTACCTCAGCGGGAATGACTGCCTCGGTACCATAAACTAACATATAAGGAGTCTCCCCTGTTGATGTGCGGACTGTGGTACGGTATCCCAATAAAGCAAAGGATAACTTAGTATCTTCTTGATGTTCTTATTGGCTGGTTCTACTGCTCCATTCATCTGAGGTTTGTAGGCTGTAGAATTCTTGTGCTTAATCTTGAACGTCTCACACATTGCTTTCATCAGATCACTGTTGAGGTTGGAACCATTATCAGTAATGATTGACTCTAGGATGCTGAATCGGCAAATGATACGGTTGCGGATAAAGTCTGCCACAACTTTCTTGGTTACTGCCTTATATGATGCTGTTTCAACCTATTTGGTGAAATAATCAATTGCCACTAGAATGAACTTGTGCCCGTTTGATGCGGCATGCTTGATAGGTCCGATGACGTCCATTCCCCAAGCGACGAATGGCCATGGTGAGCTTGTTGCATTGAGCTCGCTAGGAGGCACCTTTATCATGTCTGCATGAATCTGGCAGTGATGGCACTTTCGAACATACTGAATGCAGTCAGTCTCCATAGTCATCCAAAAATAACCAGCTCGGAGTATTTTCTTGGCTAAGATGAAACCATTCACGTGTGGGCCACAGGTCCCTGCACGAACCTCTTCCAACAACCTAGATGCTTCCTTTGCTTCGACACACCTTAGTAATCCCAAATCGGGAGTCCTCTTATACAGGATTCCTCCGTTGTGAAAGAAGTGATTGGATAACCTCCGAAGTATGCGCTTCTGAGTAGTGTTTGCAAGTTCTGGGTATTCTCCTGTTGCCAGATATTTCTTAATGTCATGAAACCATGGTTTTTCGTTTTCTTCTTCCTCGACATGAGCACAGTAAGCTGGATGATCATGAATCTTTACTGGAATAGGGTTTATGAAGTTCTTATCTGGATGTTGTAACATAGATGCCAGGGTAGCCAATGCATCGGCAAACTCATTCTGGACTCTAGGGACATGCTGGAATATTGTCTTTGTAAACCTCTTCCTCAAATCCTGTACATGATGCAAATACAGGAGTATTTTGGAGTTATTGGTTGCCCATTCTTCTCGAACCTGATGTATCATGTCAATGGCCAGCTTGAGCCCCAAGATGCAAGCTTCTTACTCGGTCATGTTGTTGGTATACGGGAACCTGAATTTGGCAGACACCGTATAATGCTGACCTGTTTCTGATACTAAAACTGCCCCTATGCCAACTCCCTTGAAATTTTCCATAAGAAAAAATTCTCCAGCCATCATTGGATTCTGCAATGTCTTCTACTATGAAAGAGACCTCTTCGTTAAGAAAATACGTCTTTTGAGGCTCGTATTCTCCGTCCACGAGATTTTTGGCAAGATAATCTGCCAGTGCTTGTACTTTGATCACCTTCTGGGTAACGTAGACAATATCAAATTCACTCAGCAGTATTTGCCATTTTGCTAGCTTGCCCATTGGCATGGGCTTCTAAAATATGTACTTTAGTAGATCCATCCTTGATATGAGATAAGTGGTATAGGCACATAAATAATGCCTCAACTTCTGATCTACCCAAGTCAGAGCACAGCAGGTGCATTCTAGCAGGGAATACCGGGCCTCGTACGGGGTGAACTTCTTGCTGATATAGTAGATGGCTTGCTCCTTTCTCCCCGTTTCATCATGTTGTCCCAAAACATAACCGAACGTCGCATCCAGTACTGCAAGGTAGAATAACAGCGGTCTACCCTGTTTCGGTGAAACTAGAACTGGCGGCGTTGACAGGTATTCCTTGATTTTGTCAAAGGCTTTCTGACAATCATCAGTCCATTTAGTGGCGGCATCCTTCTTCAACATCTTAAATATTAGTTCACAAATAAAAGTGGAATAGGCTATGAACTGGCTGATGTAGTTGAGTCTTCCCAAGAAACTCATAACCTCTTTCTCGTTCTTTGGTGGTGGAAATTCTTGAATGGCCTTAACCTTTGATGAATCCAGTTGTATTCCTCGTTGACTTATGATAAACCCAAGTAGTTTTTTGGTAGGAACCCCGAACGCACATTTGGTGGGTTTCAGTTTCAAATTGTACCTTCTCAGTCTGTTGAAGAACTTCCTCAGTTTTTCCATGTGATCAGTGGCTTTCTTGGATTTGATGATGACATCGTCTACATACACCTCGATCTCTTTGTGTATCATGTCATGGAAAATGGTAGTTATGGCCTTTATGTAGGTGACCCAAGCATTCTTTAATCCGAACGACATCATCTTGTAACAATACATTCCCCACAATGTAATGAAAGCCGTTTTCTCCGCGTCTTCTTCGTCCATCCATATCTTATGATATCTAGCAAAACAATCAACAAATGACTGCAACTCGTGCTTGGTGCAATTGTCAATCAGTATGTGTATGTTTGGCAAGGGGAAGTCGTCTTTCGGACTGGCCCGATTGAGGTCCCGGTAGTCGACACAGACTCTGACCTTCTCTTCCTTCTTTGGCACTGGCACAATATTGGCCAACCATGTTGGATATTCCACTACCCCGAGGACCTTGGCCTTGACTTGTTTGGTAACTTCTTCCTTGATTTTCAAACTCATGTCCGGCTTGAACTTTCTGAGCTTCTGCTTTACCGGCAGACATGTCAGATATGTTGGCTGTTTGTGAGCTACAATAGATGTACTGAGACCTGTCATATCATCATACAACCAGGAAAATATGTCCACATATTCTTTTAAGAACTCCGTGTAGTTTTCCTTTTCTGATGGCGACAGGTGAACACTGATGCGCGTTTCCTTGACGTCTCTGTATCCCCCAATTTGACAACCTCAGTTTCGTCTAGGTTAGACTTAGGCCTATTCTCAAAGTTCTCAATTTCTTTAACGACCTCTTTTGGTATTTCATCCTCTTCTAAGTCTATATCCGTTTGTTACGTTATCTCATCGCATGTCACACTCATCGGTTCATCAATATAAGTAATAGTAATGCTGTGTAAATAAAGTAAATGACAGAGAAAATAATATGAGCGAGATTTATAAGAAACTGAAATACTTTGATAAATTCCATAATTGTTTTGAACATCGAAGCTCTTTTCTAAATTTAAAGAAAATACGAAAAGGAAATCAACTAGCGAAAAAGTAAAAGATAATGCATAGTGCTTTGTTCAATCTTGCTACCTCGAAGCTTTTCGGGCCTTGGTGGTTCTGACGGACCAGTTGTTGAGGCGCGCTCCTCAGCTTACAGCTTGTATGGAAGGTCCTTCCTCCCCTTCCTCCTCAAAAATGACATGACAATCCATATTGTCGTCTTCCAAGAACAGATTCTTCTTTGCCGCCAATGTTTCCTCCTCCTCTGACCCGTATATGATGTCTGCCGGCTGGAAAGTATGCTCCAGGCGGGGTATCGGATATTCCAGCGGATAGTAAGGGCCGCACCATGGTGGTGACTAGTTCTGTAATTCTTCCTAAGTATATCCATACCCTAACTTGAATGTGGTGCCATGCTTCTTCAGTTTAATAGGCTAGTGATTCCCTGGAGGTTCTGGTAGAGCCCTTTGCTAGGTTCATACCCGCTCCAATTTAGTACACTTTCGATCTTGTTATCCCACCATTTATCCTTGTCCACGATGTTGACTCGCTCAATGTGATGGTAGGTTTCTCCGCCTAGCTTCCTTCTTCCTCCGATCGCTGGGATGGTCTGGCGACTGTATATGTGGTTACTACCGTTGCCATAAATAATCACCTCTTGGTGATTCCATTCAAACTTCACTGCCTGGTGTAGGGTTGATGCTACAGCTCCAGCGGCATGGATCCAAGGTCATCCCAGTAGCAAATTGTAAGATGCTAGGATGTCTATCACTTGAAAATCAACGTCGAACCAAGTTGGTACCATTTGCATAAATAAACTGATCTTCCCAATAATGGACCTTTAGGAACCATCAAAAGCTTTAGCCCCATCCCTCATCTAATGCAGGCTCTTCCCCAAAATTCTGCGAGTCACCAATGGACAAATATTGAGGCTAGACCCTCTGTCAATCAAAGTCCTGGTGATGAAATAGTCTTCACATTTCACAGTGATATGCAATGCTTTGTTGTGGCTTAGCCCTTATGGGGGCAACTCATCCTCGTGGAAATTGATCTTATGACTCTCCAATATCTGCCCTACCATGTTCGTCATCTCTCCTCCAGTTATGTTGCTCAGTATATATGCCTCACTCAGTATCTTCAACAAGGCATTCTTATGCGCATTAGAGCTTTGCAGCAGAGCTAGGATGTAGATTTGTGCTGATGTTTTATTCAGTTGATCAATGACCGAGTACTCTTTTGCTTGTATCTTCCACCAGAGATCATCGGGCCCCATTTCAATAGGCCGTCCGGAGGCCTGCTTACTTGATTTAGCTAAATGCTCCAGAGTATAAACCCTGTCGGTCCTGGTCATACCCTATGCTGCAATTGCTTCTCCAGACCTAGTTTTTCCTTTCCTTCTTAACTCAGTGGTGTAATCCCAAGGAATGGCATGTGTATGGAACGGTGTTGTGGCTAACATTGCTATAGGAATGGGCACCCTTGTTTTGGGAGGTAACACTGCAACTTCAAATGGTACAGGTGCCTTTGGAGACCCAAACTCCACCTCAATTGGCTCTGCTGTTTTTGTGGAGGATGGTGTTCCAAGCTCGAGTGGTATGGACACATTTACTTCAGCATCCCAAGAGGGATGGATCTGGACTACAATTGGATTCAGTGTGACTGTTGGTTTCTTGGGCTCGTCATCCTCGGCAATTAATCCAATCGATCAATTTGGGGTCCCAATCATCTTCTACCTCAATCATGTACACACTTCCACCCTTGTGATCAGGCAAGCGATTGTTGCGAACATTGGGAGAAGTCTCCTTTTCCACGATAATATTGTTGTAAATTAAAGCTTGGATTTTATCCTTCAGAGAGCGGCACTCGTCAATAGTATGCCCTTTCATGCCGGAATAGTATGCACAGGTTTTGTTCAGATTGACCGATTGAGAAGGATTTTCTGGAGTTATAACCAGCAGCTTTGAGCCTTTCATATAGTTGGTCAATTGGTTCGGCGATGGCAGTGTATTGCTTGGGAGGTCCACGGTCGAAGTTAGGACGTGGTCTAGGGAAGTTTTGGTGGGGGAGGTGATTGATAGTGAGAGGGTTGAGCATTATAGGCTTGGTAGATGGGTGTGTGTTGGGAATATCTTGGTGAGGTAGGTTGATATGTGGAGGATGGAGATAATTGGTAATTAGGTGATAGAATTTGGTAAGAGGGCGTAGGTGCTTGGTAATTAGGGATAGGTTGATATGTGAGAGGAGGTACTGGGCAAGCTTGGTATTTTACTGGGGATTTCGTTCTCTGTGCAACTATCACGACACTCACATCCTTTTTCTTGGACGTGCCACCCGACTGTAGAGCCTTGTTGGTAGCCTGCAGTGCCTCAAAATTACTAGCCATACCGCTTTTAATGCTATCCTCAATCCTTTCCCCTAGTTTGATGATATTGGAGAATTTCTGGCCCTCGATCAACATCAACCTTTCATAATACTGTGGGTCCTGAGCTCAGACGAAAAACCTGTTCATTCGCTCTTCTTCCAATGCCGGCCTGACCTTAGCAGCATCTGATCTCCAATGAGTAGCATACTCGCGGAATGACTCTGTAGGTTTCTTCTTCAAATTCTTGATGTAGAATACATCTAGCGCATTCTCTGTATTGAATCTAAACCTGTCCATGAAATCGGACGCCATACCTACCCATCTTGTCCGTTTCTTGGATCTTGGCTAATGTACCAAGATAGAGCATCACCTTTCAAACTTCTCATGAAGAGCTTTATGCTATTCTTTTCATCTCTTCCGACACCGACCAGCTTATCACAGTGTTCCTCAAATGGACTCTGAGATACTCTGAGCCATCAAACATCTCGAACTTCAGAGGTTTGTACCCCTCGGGAAGTTTGACGTCTGGATGAATGCAAAGGTCCTCGTAATTCAGCCCCTAAATATCTTTGTTTCCTTCAACACCCTGGACTTGGCTAGTCAGTTTCTTGAGCTCTGCGGCCAGGTTCTTGATGAGAGAGTCTTTGTTATCAAACTCTGGTGTGCTTGAAATAAGTTGAGGGTATTGTGGCATGGTTTCCACGTAGATGGGGTTGTGGTGGGGATGATCATTTAGTGGTTCGAGAATGAGGAGCGAGTTGTTGTTTGAAGTGTGACATGTGTTGCAATTCTGATGGGGAGCGGGTTGTTTCTGTGGTTTCGGGATGTTCTGTAGAGGTATAGGATTTTGAGCATTGGGGAAGTTGTCGTCTGGGGTAGTGAGGGAGATTGACAAGCTTGCCAAGCTTCGAACTTGGTCCAGTTCTTCTTGAAATTTCAGTAACTTCTGTTCGAGATTGGCGGCACCTTCATTGGACACCTGAATACCCTGAGGAACCTCTACCCTTTCAACTGAGTTCTCCTTCCTGACGTTGCTCAAGTCTTCCATTTTTGTTCTATTCTTGTTTCTAATAGGACTTGGAGAACGAGGAGGTGGGGGCCCTTAGATCTTGTGGAGTAGGATAGTGATGCCAGAGTGCATGAACTAACCTTTTGGGGAGGGGAATAAAACAAAAGTAAAAACAAAAGGTAATAAGTTAGTACGGATTTTGAGAAAAAATATTGTAATATTTAAACACATAGTATAAAAATACAAATCGTGTCCTAAATTGGGTGCCTCATTGTGCCCGAGGTAGTCCTAGAGACAAGTTGATTTGGAGAACTTATAAAGCTAAATGCCTCATTTTATTGATAAAAATAAGGCGAATCCCAAAATGACACAAAAATTGCAAAAGGTAAAATGTCACTAATGGCCATTGGCCTTATTATATTTTAAAGCGAAAAGAAAAGATTCCTAACTACTCGGTCCCAGAAGGATCTTCCCCAGACTCGGCATCTTTAGCTCTATCGAACAGCTTCACCAACTCACGTAGTCCCAGCAGCAAATAAGCTGTAGCCAAGTGCCCTCCTTCGTTTCCCTCAACGTTCTGGCAATTTTCGATCCTCTGGATGAATTTCCTTTCCAACTCTACCAAACCTCGCTCCAAATACCCTAGTCGCTTGTTGGCGCTGACAACCATATCTTTCCATTCCTCGATTAACTTCTGATTTGCTTCTTAAATTTCCTGATGTTCACTCTCGCACTCTCTGATCCTCTTACGTAATTGGTTGTACTTAACCTGTATTTCAGCCCTCTCATCAATGACCCTATGACCTCGAATAGACTCGGGCTGTCCCGACCCAGCATGATTTTCTTCTAACTAACCTGGATAGTATAGGGTGTAACCGGCATGTTATCTGTCAGGTTCTATGGAATCCTTTTCCAAGATGATTTTGGTATTCCTCATGTCTTGAGCTTGACATTTGTACGGACTATCATCGTCTCGGAAATCGGCCCTGAAATGACTCATCGTTTTGACCTTTGGTATGACCTGCTTCCTCCGTGCCTACCTCATGACCCGGAGAGGGACATAGGGATAAGTTTCTCTCAGACCAATGAGTATAAGTAATGGAGCGTCTCGGGAGCAGATGATGAACTCTCCATTAAGGAACCATTCGAACATCCACTATACCTTGTCTTCTTTCAGATTTTCAAACAACTCTACCCATCCTTTGGCGTCTCCGGGTTGAGCAAACATGTTAGGCATATAGTTCATTCTCTTGGGATGGTAGAAGGCTATATGATCTTTCCATGGCCTTCGTGGAAGCTCTTGATAGTTTTGACTCCTTTGGAGATGTTCTATGAGCCAAAGTTGGAGTATTAAGTTGCAACCTTCGAAGTGACTGGCCCCTCATTGACAGTTTTCCAGGGTTCGGTATATCTCAACAACAATCATAGGCACTATGCTAAAAGGCTGCCCTCCAATCCCTTCCATTAGTGTCTTGGTGAACATCGCTAGTCTGGTATGGACCCTAGCCTCTTTCATAGGAAACACTATCATCCCCAAAACATAAAGATGAAGACCCTCTTATGGATATGCCCCAATGATGTGAGGGCGAATTCATCTGGGTAGGTGCAGTAGGACTTGCTATGGTCGTACCTCTCATACAGATAGTCGAAAGGAACATAATAATCCTTCAAAGAGGTCAAGTCTGGATTGTTCTTCAGTCCCATCATCTTGAGGAAACCCCTACCCTTATGATTTTCTGGCATAAGCAAACCCGGAGTCTCCCAAGGAATACCTGCTAACCCTCCTATTTCTTCGAGCAAAGGGGTCATTTCAAGGTCCCCAAATCGAAACATTGATCTATCAGTGTCACAGAATAAGGTTGCAGCCTCTATGATTTTGTTGTCAGGCTGGATTTCCAAAAAAGATGGTAAATTCCCCAAATATTTGAGGACGTGAATCTGGTCACTGGAGTGAAGGTCTTCCCACCAGCTTAGCAACCTTGGGTGAATGTTGGTTACCATGCCGAATCTGGGGATTTCGTGCCTCATTTTCTGCAAAACAAAGTGTTAGACCCTTAACCCACCGGACTCGACTATTTAAACCAATAATTAGCATAATGGCATTTACTTCTCCAAATAAATGCACAAAATATGGTGTTGTCTATTTGGGTTCCAAGGAAACCTAGTGGACTTTGGACAGGGATATCTTAAAGAGTCATTATGTAGACAACATAACTGACTTGACTAGGTTTGACAGTGATGCATGCACAGTCAATAAAATAACGTTTCTATGGGGTATTAGACCGGTACCCTTAAGCGGAAAACTCAAGAGGGAAAGGCACGGAACCATCGATTGCACCGCTGATCGACTGGTTTTACTGCAAATATGCCTTTGCCAAATTTAGGGGGTAATAATATCGGAAGAGCGCAACAACTCATTATAAGCGTTGCTATGGTATTTGTTTTTCACGAGGGTAATATGATGCGGAAGATGCAATTACAAGAATGAAATAAATTGTCACGTATTTTCATGTTCATAACGATTACAATAATTGCTCGAAAATTACAACAGCATTGAACAAAATAGTAAATGAAAGAGTTAAAGAAAAAGAAGCAAAAAACCAAGTTAGTTTTAAATAAATCAGTAAAGAAGAAATAAAGTCACACATAACATGAAGTGGTAAAAGCCTAAAGAAATCCCCAGCAGAGTCGCCATGCTGTCGACGCCCCCTTTTTCTCGCCAAATCGAGTTTACGACATCTGGGAAGACCACTCTACTCCCGTTTGGGATTCGGATTTTTGGATTTGAAGACTCACCACCTAATAATTAAGTGCATTAGGACACTAAGGGTTTTTGAGTTGGAAAACCAGAATTCGGGTAAGGGCTAGAAATTATCTCGAGGGGAAGGTGTTAGGCACCCTTCAAGATCCACTAGTGTGGTTCCCAGCCATGCTATATTGTGACTTTAAATGCAAATAAGGATACAAGATAATTCCACATAAATACTGCAAGTATGTATGTATAATGGTTAACAAGCATGCTAAAATTAAGGACTAGACGGTCTCATAATTGTTTAAGAGAATGTTTAAATGCAGAAAATTAAACAAGGAAATAAATGAGCAGAATTTTTTAGAGGAAGAGAACAGTGTAGGAAATTAAGGGGGAATTTGGTGACTGAAACGAGAGACAGAATTTCATTGATAAAATAATAACAAAGTTACATAAGGGAAGGGGGTCCTAGGTTTGTAATATACATGGATCATCCACACAACATCGGTAGCCAATCGTACACATGGTATTATCACATGATCATCATCTCCATGTCTACCCTTCCTACTCCGTTAAGGTATTAAGTGTGGAATGGTATCGTTACTTATTGCATGCTATTACCCGTCCTTATCCCATCAGTCTCGGAGGCATTTGGGACTACTAATCCTAAGGGGAGGGAGTTGGGCTTTTTAGAGTTTAAAAGGATAAAAGTCTAAGGCAAGAAACAAAACACATAAGCAATTTGAGGGGGGACAAGTAGCAGTTAAAGGCTCAAACAGGCCTCCTCATTTAAAGGAACAAATTGTTTAGCATGAATTACAAATACTGGTTAGATCTTAAATTACACTTAACATAGGAAGGGTGGTTGATATATCACATATTTTCAGATAAGAAGTCCAAATTAGGCTTGCCTGCTGGTTGTTATTACTAAAGACTGATGTAATTGATTAATCACCTATAGGTTTGCCTAGGTGAGGCCTGAAATCGCGGCATCTAACCTCGTAGAAGGCATGCTGATTTTAAAGAAAGGTTGCTGATTTAGGAGGCAATAAAATCTGCAGATATTAAACAACATTTACTACTGATTTTAGACTTATAAACGAGCTATACGATTCAGATTCATTTAGTTATCCCCATACGCATGCTTTTTATGCGTGATTGATTTAGGACATTTGTAAGAGTGCAGGAATCCTGTAGGCATGGTACCTAGCATACAACAACAACAATAACAATAACCCAGTATATTCTTACAAGTGGGCTCTGGGGAGGGTAATATATACGTTTTACTTAGCGTACATTTGTTATTTTATCCAATAGACATTTTGCCTAAAGTGTATGCAAAAGCGCTGAAACTTATAGACATGATTTATAATGCAAATGAATAACTTATAGGTAGGATTTTTTATATGCAGTAATGAGTACCTTATAGGCAGGATATCTATATGCAGATGAATGAACTTATAGGCAGGATTTCTATGTGCAGTAATGAACTTATAGGCAGGATTTCTATATGCAGTAATGAACTTATAGGCAGGATATCTATATGCAGATGAATAGACTTATAGGCATAATATCTATATGCAGATGAATGAACTTATAGGCAGGATTTCTATGTGCAGTAATGAACAAGTTGTGATTGCAGAAGTAAACTTACAACATGATATCTATATACAGATGAATGAACTTATAAGCATGATTTCTAGTGCAGTGATGAACCAATCGTGATTGCAGAAGTAAACTTACTACATGATATCTACCCCATATGCATAACATGAGTGTCCCTCCCCGTTTTACTATACACCCCGTAGTTATTATAAATTATTACAACTTGAATGAATCCAAATAAATAACTAAATAAATTACATCAGAAATTAAAACTCCAACCAATGAGAGCCTAATTCAGACTCCTAGTATGACATATGGAATAAAATAACTTCCAAGGACCAGATTTTCCAAAGCATTTCTCTTATTTGGGATGTGTCAAAGTTCTAAGGAGTTTCAAGAGCTCTAGGCAATGCTTACACCCCAAATATCATTATAGGGTCACAGTGCAGTATGGAAGGGTCAGCCCTCAAATGTCCAAGTTCAGAGGGAACTCAAGGTCCCAAGGCAGGGCTTATAGGAGGGGGGCAGAACTTTGAGGCTAGGAGTAAGTGTAAGTGCAATAGAGGGGAATTAGGGGAGGCCATGGAAGGTTGGTGGTCAAGCCCAGCAATTGGGATACTGGCTCACCCCTGACCAACCTTTCAGTCTTAGAATTGGGGAGTTAAGACCTGTTGAAGGTCAGGTTCAACCCTGGACAACAATTGGGATGATGCCAGACCATACCTTAACTCAACACACATAGGGGAATAAGGTATGGGCCAATTGTTCATACTAGCAGCAAGATACAAGGAAAGAGCAGGCAAAAGCATATAGGCACTTCAAAATTAGCTATTTAAGCTTTACAGAGAATAGAAAGCAGACATGGATACGAGGACTGTAAATAAACAGATTGGAGCGATACTGAAATTAATTTTAGGACATACCAGTTTTAAAGAAGTAAGTAAAGAGAAGCGGTAGCCTTGTAAAAGCCAAAGTGCTGTCAAGAAGCAAGAATACTCTAAGTATAAGAAGAGAATTGTGATTTTAAGTGTGCTTAATCGTATGTGTTGTGTTAAAGAGAGTCATGTATTTTTAGTGCATAACGGAAGAAGAAATAGGCAAGAAAATAGTTTGAAAATTATTCACACATGGTTTCCCTTTAATTAAGGGATTCTGATTTCAAACATGCAGAGTAAAATAAGGAAAGAGGTTAATTAAACACTTTTCAAAGCAGTACAAGAAGGGGGTAAATACATAATAGTTATTTAAGGGAAAATTTTTGACAGTACACGGTTGTGTAATTAAGGAAAGAGAATCAATTAACAGCCACGAAATCAAAGTTACAGTCTTTGCTCGAATGAAACAAGTCAGAAAAAGGTAAAGAGAGGTTTTACTTAAGAAGAATCAGTAACAATCAATTAACCCTAAAAAATGATCCTGATTCAATCATTAGTTGGAAAAGTTTTTGGAGGAAAGGTTCATCACATATAAAAACATGCAGACACGTTTAAACATGAAAGAACTGTCATGCTAATCAGTAGAAAATCCTAGTGTAGAAGAAATTAAAAACTTCAGAATTGTATGAAAACAAAGAAGTTCAAATTTAGTTCAAAGTCACGAAACTACTGTGAAAGAGTCAAGGGTTCTGAAATAAACCCTAATTCAATTGCAGGATCAAACCTCGACAGAACCCCCCCAAATTCTAGGGTTTTGCCTTGAATCGAATACAGAGGTGGGGAAGCAACATGCTGAGAGATCTCTTTTCAGAATCCTATGAGAAGACAAGCAAATATAATAGAAAATCCAAAGCAAATAGAGCGAAGGAACTAGCTCAAAGCACAATGAGTACAACATGATAGTAGAAGAAACATGTTTAAATAAGGTCTCAACATGGTTCAGCGGAAGGCAACCAAAGAGACCTAAGAATTTAATAAAACCAATACAGTAGGAGAACACAAGAACACTAAAAAGTATAGCAAAAGAGCATATAGGAAAACATAGTAATATAAGCATGCGAGCATGGTATAAAAAAACAGTAGGAAAACAAAAATATAGAAGCACAGAAGAACATGCGTGATAGAAAGGAGACATGTGAGCACATCAAAGAAAAATACACACAAAGAAAGGGAAAAGAAAAGTCGGATAACCATTTTAAGTTTTTCAGAAAACCTTAAATCGAAGAGAAATAATCTTTTTTAAAAGTAATGTTTGAAAGAAAGTTAGGGAAACCTTTCGAAAACTCAAAATAGAGCATGGATACACATAGATCTAAAGAGAATCGGAGAAAAACCTCAAACAACTAGGGTTTCAGATGAACCCTAGAATAAGAAAGGCTTGGAAAAGGTCCGATTTTAGTCGGATAAGGCTGGAAAAAGGCTCAAGAGGCTAGGATATGTCGGAGCCAGGCGAAGTTGGCCGGAAACCTCGAGTCGGCGGAGGTCTAAGTGAAGACCTTTGAGGTCTGGCCTCGAACCTTCAAGTACCAAGCGTATAATAGTAAAGAGGAGGTTTCAAGGGCGGCGGGTAAAGGGGAAATGATTTAGGGTTGAGAGGTTTATAAATTAAAAAAGGAAAGGTTGCACGTGAGCCATTGATCTGTTAGATCAACGGCTGGGATTAAAAATTAGGTCCGGTCGGGTTATTTAATTGGGTCGGGGGCGAATAACTTAGGGATTGGGTCGGCCCATTTGTAATTGAAATTGGTGTTAATTGGGGGGGATCGATTTTGGGCTAAATTTTTTAGATAGGCGGGGCTAGCATTTAAATAGCCCTTTTCCCTTTTTATTTTATAAAAATAGTAAAGGACTTTCTAAAATAAATTAAAGGTAATGAGTCACTTAATAATACATATATATATATATATATATATATATATATATATATATATATATATGCTATTTTGAAAGTTAAATATACAGGAAAAAATTGGGTAGCAACAGTCATACATCACCTCCTTATAATGCTCCACGAATTTTCCAATACCTTTATCAACAATATGCAACTTGATTTCTTAGGTTGTTTGTCTAAGAGATCAAGTAACACCTTCACCCTATCAACACTTGGTCTTGTTCGATCATGTGTAGCTTTATCTACTGCAAGAGGCTGTCACGAGCAAATTTTTCCTCTGTTGGGTCTCGTGACGACACTTAGTCTTACGGACTAGGTAAGCCTAATATTTACGGAAGAACAACAATAATATATAACGTCTTAAAATTCTTTTGGAATGAATCCTTTATACAATGGACATATTCCTAAATCCCGACAGTACAAGTCATAAGTTCTACAGAGTTTTGCTACAATTTCTAAACACAACTATTAGGAAATAAGTAGAACAGTGTGAATAAAAATATAGGAAGGTGACTCTGAAGCCTCCGAACGCAGCAGCAAGTTTACCTTGAGTCTCCACAGCAACGGCCCGCACAACTAGTAACGAACAATACCTGGATCTGCACAAAAATATGCAGAAGTGTTGTATGAGTACACTACGGCGGTGCCCAGTAAGTATCAAGACTAACCTCGGTGGAGTAGTGATGAGGAACAGTCGAGACACCTACTGGTCTAATAAACTGAACAAGTAAAACTGTAGAACAACAGAACAAAATATCTATATAAGGACTAAATGATATGGCTAACAACGCAATAATTGCAATAAGGAAAGAAAACAGCAAGTAACAGTGGCACACTGTAATAAGAACATAGAAAAGTGAATGGAAATACAACCCAACTCCGAAATGGCAAATACAGCAAAGGCAAGTCATAACTTAGTAACTACGACAACCTTCACAATTGGTCTTAGCTAACCAACTTCAATCAATTAGTCAAATCCTTCAAGTGATAAAAGTGTTTTGAAATATACTTCGTGCTAATAAATATTTTTCCAAAAATAGTTCTTTCAAAATAAATATCTTTTGAATATAATTTTCTCGAATAAATAATCTTTGAATATAAATCACCCTGTGACGCCTGATCTAAAAGTCATATAATACGGGTATCATACCTGAACCCTAACACTTGGCATATTGTACCCTCATCACATCACATAATCATACTGACATCTCACATACCAAATAGAGTCATTTTTACATAGAAGACAAATAAACAATGGTGTGCCTATACACTCCGCAATACCAAAAAGCCTCATATTCGATTAGGGTGCTTAGCCACATGTATGCTTGTGCAAGTGTCCTAACATAGTTCATACAAGCTAGTAAGTGTAATGAATAGAACGGACATCACATCTATTGTTTACACAAGGATAAGATCAATGAAAAAAATAACTCAGAACACAGAGATAGCAACAAGAGGATCTACCAGGATATTATCTCGTAGTCCCAAACGTAAATGTGCAGGGGGATCTACCGGAATACCAATCGGTAGTCCCAAAGTAAATATGTTGGGGGATCTACCGGAATACCGATCCGTAGTCCCAAAGTAAATATCCAGTACAGGGAGATCTACCAGAATGCCGATCCATAGTCTCAAAGTAAATACACAGCGAACCAACAGAAACAACAGTTACAGCATAACAGAAAACTCGTACATCACCATAATACGTATAACAACAACAATGAAAATAATATAAGGTAAGACAAGTAAATCAACTCAAATACTGTAAATCACAAGGAAATGGTAGAATCAACTCACAAAGAATAACCACAGAAAAGAATGCTGACATAAAGGGAACAATGGAAAAACTAACATGTAGCAACGATCCCATAATATACAATTCAATAACAAGGAGATCAACACGAGTCAAGTAGTCCCAAATAAGGGCAAGTTAACAAAGATATAAGTTATCTAAACTCCTTTTAAGGTTGGACAATTTTGAGGATGCTCGATAATTTAATTTAAGGAAAGATGATCTTAGCTTCACTTAAGACTAAACAATTTCAGGAGGGAAAATAGTAATTCTCAAATAAGACAAGTAGCTATGAAAAGATAGCATGACAATAGAAGAGGCGAAATTCTTCAATTAAATCAATAGGAGTTAATTAGGCAATAAGAGTGAATCATGAAGCAATTAATTCCAATTAAGCATGTAGAGGTGAAACTAGTCAAATAGGAAACTCAGTCATGTAAAGAACAAATTCATACACAGTGAATATAAAGACCTAAGAATTCTAAAAGGTCAATTTTCCATAAATAAATCCGAGCACGCACTCGTCACCTCGCGTACATGAACTACAATCAACATAGAAGACTCAAATCCTAAGGGAAAGTCCCCTACACAAGGTTAGGCAAGATACTCACCTCAATCTAGCCAATTCAATACTCAATTTAACTTTTCCTTTACCAATTCATCAACGCTCCGCTCAATCTAGCAAAAAACGACTTAAATACATCCAAAAATGCAAGAGAAAATAAATTTTAGTTAACAAAGCTATGATTCTTATACAATTTATAAAAAGTCAACAAAAGTCAACTCCTCGGGCCTGCACCTCAAAACCCGACAAAATTTACAAAAACTGAACAACTATTCCGCTACGAGTTCACCCATACAAAAATTATCAAATTCCGACGCCATTTAAAATCAACAGTTTACATTTCTAAAACACTTTACAGATTTTCTCCAAATTTTATCCCAAATCACGAATCAAATGATGAATTCAATGATACATTTATGTATTTTAGCCAAATCCGAGTTAGAATCACTTACCCTGATGAATTTCTTGAAAAACCTTCAAAAGATCGCCAAGATCCGAGCTCTCCAGGTCAAAATATGAAATAAAACCCTAAATCTTGTATTTATAGTGCACCTCTCTGATTTCCTCCGCTGACAGGCAAAAATCACCGCTACAGCAAACTCCCCTCCAGAGCCGCGAAAAAGTATCGTGGTTCGCACTTCTGGTGACTGCACAGACGTGCCTTAGTATTATGGCCATAAATTTATCTACATATGTCCAAATAATAAATTCTTTATCTTTCTGGAAACTATACACGAAGGGATACAATTTTTGTTTTTGAATCATCTCAAAATTCCATGTAAATCAAAAGATATAGGCATCCGAAGTAGAACCTGCAGATTCTGCCCTGTAGCGCCTTAGTGCCCCAAATTCCACTATCAGCTCCCTACTCTGGCTCAGTGAAATTCCATTGCTCTCAGCGGAAATCCCTTCCCTCACAGCAAAAATTAAATACCAGAACCATGCCTGAGTTCCGGATTTGCTCAAAACTCACCCGAGGCCTTCGGAACCTCAACCAAATGTGCCTTGAAGTCATAAAATACCATAATAACTCAATAGAGTTCTAAAATCACCTCAAACAATAACAAAAACATGAATCTCACACCAATTTAAGCTTAATGGACTTGAAATCTCATACTTTCACAAGCGATGCCGAAACCTATTAAACCTCGTCCGAATAACCTCCAATTTTGCACACACGTCACAAATGGCAGTGAAAACCTTCTTCGATTATTGGAACTCTATTCCGACTCTGATATCATAAAAGTCAACTCCTGGTCAACCCCTTTCCATTTTTAAAACTTCAATTTTTCAAAATTCCGCCGAAATACCTCAAATTACCCTATGGACCTCCAAATCCGAATGCGAATGCATGCATAAGCCCAAAATCACCATAAGAATACTAACATCACCCAAAACTCATTCCGGAGCTGTTTACTCAAAAGTGAAATTCTGGTCAAACTCTCACTGTTTAAGTTTCCAAAACTAGAATCCTTCTTCAAATTCGACTTCGAACCCCCTGGGAACTGAATTCAACCATGCACGCAATTCGATACATATAATATGAAGTTGTTCAAGACCTTACGCCGCTGAACAGAGCTTAAATTCTCAAAATGACCGGCCGGATTATTACAGAAGCTTCCCACACGCTGGGGCAATTGACAGTAACAATATTTTAGCAAAACATTTTAGCGGTAGTTCGTGAAATGAAATCCACATGATTATTTTTTACATTTCTTATCTAGGATTGAACCCTAGTGTCCATAGGAAGGTTCTAAAAATATATTCATCACCATTAAACTTTACATAACCAATAGACCTTGATATAACCTGAACTAAGTCGTCGTAGAGATCGAACCTAACCAAAATATGGTGAAATTTGAGTTGTCCAATATTATGTCGACCTATAAATTCTAACTGGAATAGGAGAATGCTCTATAGCTCTTGTAACTCAGGTTTTACATAGGAAAACTTCATAATTACAGCTTGATGCAAGCCTTTTCCATGGTGAATTCATTCACCTTCTCCATATTAAATTCTACCGTTGGTTCTCCATGGACGAACTTCACTGGAACCAAAACGATTTTTGATAAAACATGGTTGTTTTTCTTGATTGAAAATGAGTAGGATATGTTTGTGGAATAGGAGGGTTAGGGTTTTGATTATTAGGGTTTTGATGTTGCTCTCCCACAGCCAAAGGTTGGGGAGAGATCGTGGCAGCCATGGTTGTGCTACTTCTCCATAAAATTGCCCAAAGGATAGTGGAGAGGAGAGAGCATGCGGTTTATAAAAAAATATAATATTAATATTTACATTGGTAAGAAAATTAAATTTAATAAGATGTTAGCCAAGTATTTACAATTCGTTACCTTGGATCTTATTGTAAAAAATGTTATTTATCAATATGAATATTTGAGTATCTTAATTCAATGTTCTAAAATATTTCTATTGTTAAAAAATAGATAGTCATTGTTAAAGCAATGACTTTACCAGTCTCCTTCTTGAGCCACCCCTGCCCACAACGGTAGTCTGTGATGATTCGAACGTTTTTGTACATGTCGCTGTAATAGGTCGTGAGTTTGTCCAGAGTATCACAGTATTTATTATGGCACTCTCAATGAGAGGAGAATGGCGGAATTACTCCGCGATCGCTTGACTCGTGAGCATATCAAGTGTACGATATGCGACGAACAGTCTGGACAAATTGACGACCCATTACCGTCATATGCACAAAACATTCCAACCATCACAATCTACTGTTGTAGGGGATATGTGGAAATTATGAAACCAGCGTTGCCGATTTACAAACTCACAAAACTTTCTTTGATCATGACTATTAATGATATTCTTTTTAGCTTAGATTTGAAGGAATTTCACGGATTTCGATTCGTTTGCATGTCGTTTTTTCTTTTGGTTGATTTTGGCTATATATGTAGATGATTCTTTTAGTCTTTTTGATTTTTCTTGTTGCGTCATTTTCTGTAATGTCCTTTGGTATTTTTTGCCCTAATATTTTTTGCTTATTTTGAATTTAGTGTCTACTAGTTTTCTTAGGTTTTGCTTTTATCCTATTCAATTTTCTGGAGCTCGTTCACACTACTGTCATTTTCTATAAGTATTTTTGTATTCTTGCCGTATATTTTTCAATATTGGCGTCGGCTAATTTTTCTTTTCTTTTGATTTTAGTTGATTTTATCGGTAAAGTAGGTCTTGCTTTCATCCAGTTAGTTGTTGTAGCTGTTTTCTCGTATGAAATTGTTATGGAGTTTGATGTCATTTTCTGTAAGGATTTTGACATTTCTTGACCTATATCTTTTTTCCCAAGTTTTGAATTTGGTGTCTACTAATTTTTGTTTTTTCTTTTCTGTTGGTACCAGTAGGCAAAAACGTCTCAATAAAACTTGTGGCATAAAGCCAAATTTTAATAAGGGGCTTTAATTTAATTTTATTTTATCTATAGTATAGTTATCTTGCAAAATATAATATCAATATTACATTGATTCCTTTTTTTCTTTCTTTCCTTTTGTCTATAGTGTAGTTATCTTAAATTTAATATTAATATTCACACTGGTAGGAAATCAAGTTAATAAGATGTTAGCCACGTATTTACAATTCGTTAACTTGGATCTTATTGTAAAAAATATTATTTATCAATATGAAGATTTGAGTATCTTAATTCAAATTTTGAAATTATTTGTATTATTAAAAAGTACGATTTTTGTTGCTGAATTTCCTTTTAGGGCTTTTTGAAAGAGTGACTCGTGGTGCTGCTGCTCTTCCAGACGCTATTGTATTTCAACGACTTGAGGTTGTTTTTTATGTTCTAGTCATTTCTCTGTTACAAGGAGCGTATTGTGCTTATTCTTCATTGGTATATTTTATAGCCTATATTTACGAATCATTTTTGTGTGATTTTTTATGTCTTTATTTTGCTATAATTTCTTTCTACGCGTAAACTAGATATAAAATCATGAAGAAGAGCCTAATATATGAAACAATAAATAGAAAATATCAGTTTACTACCAAACACTTTAATGTTTATGATAATTAGCTTAGGTTTATGAATAAAGAATTGCGTGATTAAGAGAACGTGCGTTTCTAGAGAAGTTATGGTGGCATTAAAATATAAATTATTTGTAAGCAAAGTAGAATTTGCCAGTCTATTGCAAGCAGATTATTGTGACCTTATATGCAGACTTCTTTGTCAAGCTCGCGCCGGTCTCCTTGTCGATCAGTGAAAACTTCACGTTTTAACTTGTAATATATGAGCAAGATCAAGTCCTACCAACTAATATACCTGAGATACCTTTTACTTTGTGTATTGGGAAAAATTAAATATATGAATGAATAATGACGTGGCATGACACATGGGGTTACTTAGCTATGACTAGGTCAAAAAGTCTAAGCTGATGTGGATAAAAAGAAGTACGAGACAATGGGGTAAAAAAGAGATACGGGAGCAAAAGGAAAGGTACGGAAAAAAAGAGATACGAGAGCAAAGGGAAGGTACGATTTAAAAGGCTCGGAAGACCCGTACCTATTTAAAACGTAATTATGAAGAAGATACAAAAAGATAATGAACCAGGACACATAAGAGAATGAAGATACACGTCATTACAGAAGAAACAAGTACTGGAGCCGTTAAGGAATATTTGCATTTAATATAATGATTGTATAACGTAGCATTTAATGTCAGTAAATATTCATAATGGCCTCATTATAGCTTGGATGTGACATACATTTTCAAAAATTCTCTAAGAGACCTATAAAAGGAGAAACATGTAATCAAGGAAAACACAAGATACTACGGGAATATATCTCTGATTTACAAGCTACCACATTTGAGCATTTGAAATTCTTTTCTTTATCTATTTTTTGATTATCAGTAACCCGATTCTTCTATAATTTAGATTTGACTAAAAATTTATTTTTTTTTTGGTTAAACACTTTGACCATCTAAAATAAACACTCTTTTGCTTAAGAGGCTGGATTTTATTTATTTATAGAGTAATGATTTTGCTGTAGTTTTGACGTGCCTCATGCATGATGATTCTCCACCTTAGTTTCTCTCATGATATTTTTCCTACTTGTCATTTGCGCTCACACTAGTTGCAATAAATAGACTAAACGCTTTATGGATGATGTAGAATTTGAGAATAGCTCTCGCTTGGCCATTGTTCGTTAAACTTGATCTCTTGTTGCTTGATGAACCCTATTGGTTTTACTGTGTTCAAAATCAGAAAAGTAAATAAACATTAGTTCAAAAACAAAACGTAAAATAATTCCGAGCTCACTGAATGCATAGTGTGTCCTTAAGGAATTTAATCCCCTTACTGCCCAAGGTATACGGATTAACTTTTCCCAGGATAGAACGAAATAACTATTCTATGATAGCGGCACCTCAAATCACAGAACTTCAGCGAACTCAACAAACGGAGTAAATCACACTTGATACTTATGTTTATTTAAAAAATAATGCAACAATGTAGAAAAGAGGGGAGAAGATTTCAGATTTTCCATGTCTGATTTCATGTCTAAAAAATGAAGTCAAGCCTCTAAATCTATAGACAAAGGAAGGGAGATATGGAGATGTGCAATCTAAAAGGTGCCTCTTCCATTTTCCATTCACACCCCTTAATAAAAACACAACAATCTCCCACATGAATGGGGAATGGTCTTATGAGGAAAAACATGCATGAAAATACTGTGTAATTCACAAATAAGGATTAATCGCATCTGGATAAGTATGTTTCCCTTTGAACTTTCCGTAGTGAACTTATGTCGGATATACTTGGTCAATCGGTAGATTTGATATCTTCAAACCGTCGAACTTTGGTGTATACCTAGACAACCATAAGTCACACAATTAACCCTTAACCGTCTTTGGTTCTCATGGTTGTGTTCGTTTCAACCATGAACACCGCCTGGTTTCATGAGTGCTTGAGAATGGGCCTTTACTTTCATTCCCCTTAAAGCGGCTTACACTTAACATTCACATAGGTAATTTCTAAACGTGTCATCCTATAGACACACTATCTGGTTATATCCTGCCAGAGTTAGAAAATCATTAAAAAGCTTTAAGCTTTATTGACTCATCAAAAAGCCTTAATGCTTTACCTTGATTTCTGAACATTGTCTTCATCACGAGAATGGGTTGATTTTTATTTGACAATGTTGAACCGTCATTCATAACTTTGTGTGATCTCTTTGAACTTAGCTCTTGGGATCTCTAGTCAGCTAGGTAGAGTTACCGCCATGATGACTTGTCCTAGGCCTTAGCCCCATTCTCTTCAATGATATTTCAACTGCCTCTCTAGATAGCCCTTTTGTAAGTGGATCCGACACATTATCTTTTGACTTTACGTAGTCAATCGTGATAACACCACTAGAGAGTAGTTGTCTAACGGTATTGTATCTCCGTCGAATGTGACGAGATTTTTCGTTATACATAACGCTCCTTGCCCTACCTATTACCGCTTGACTATCACAATGTATACACATAGGTGCCAAAGATTTGGAAAATTGAATATCTTCCAAGAAATTCCGGAGCCATTCAGCTTCTTCGCCGGCTTTGTCTAAGGCTATAAACTCAATCTCCACTGTAGAGCGGTCAATGCACATTTAATCGGAAGATTTCCAAGACATCGCTCCTCCACCGACTATTTAGAATAGGTTGAACCGATGATTTAATTTTCATTACTATACCCCTCTATTATCGTGTGATACTTATTGTAGTGCAAAGCATAATTTGGAGTATATTTCAATTACTTTAAAACTCATTTCATTGTCATGAACATTTAATGCAAACTTTCTTATGTTGTAGACTAATATGTCTCGATTTCGATTTCATATCATATTATTGACTACACTTAATGTAGTAATAGTATATTATAACAACAACTGGAATGATTAGCATTAGTTGTGACCACAACATTTTAATATATAACACATTTATCAATCAGTCCGTCATTTTCAAGCATTTGTATGTACTTATTCATATGCCTATATGATATACAAATTATAGCACCTCCATTCATGAAATAAATCCAACTTGCGATGGATTTTGGTCATGTTCATCAGTTGGTTCACCTTATTATAGACCAACGTATTAATACATTCGTTAATGAACGGTCATGTCCATACAAAAATGTACAGACATAAATTTCTATGAAAAGTCACAACCTTCAAAGTGACATCACTTCATAAAAGAACTAAACAATATAAATTTTCATTAAAGAAAATGACCTTTCTTTAAAGGCATATGACCAACTTCCGAATTAGTAGTTTCACCATCTAGTCTTCATTATGTGATGACTCGGCCCATCGTCACGTAGTTACCACCCTGTTTCCCCATTTTCTACATCCTTATGTTTCATTATAAGAGTCTTGGATGAATGAGTCTAATTGGATTGGTTTTATAAGGAAATGAGACACTTAGTCTCTTTAAGGAAGGTTTGTTTTGGAAAAGTCAACCGAATGTTGATTTATGAATTAGAGGGTTTAGATGTGATTTTCGGTGATTTGGTTAGCTTCGGGGGATGATTTGTGACTTAGGAATATGATCGGAATTGATTTTGGAGGTCTGCTGTAGAATTAGGCTTGAATTGGTGAAGTTAGTATTTTGGCGAATTTCGGTTCATAGGCAAGATTTTGATCCGAGGGTCGGAATGGAATTCCGAGAGTTGCTGTAGCTTTGTAAGGTGATTTGGATGTGTGTGCAAAATTTTAGGTCATTCGGAGATGTTTTGTTCGGGTTTTTGATCAAATGCGTAATTCGAAAGTTTTAGAAGAACTTAGGCTTGAATCCGATGTAATTTGATGGTTTTGGTGTTATTTATGGTGTGTTGAGGATTGGAGCAAGTTTGAATGATGTTTTAGGATGGGTTGGCACTTTTGGTTGAGGTCCCGGCGGCCTCGGGGTGATTTTGGATGGTGATCGGGGAGTTTTGGACTTGTAATGTTTCAGAATCTATGATGTTTCTGGTATTTCCGCACCTGCGGAAAATGAGTCGCAGGTGCGGTACCGCATATGTGGTGTGGAAGTCACAGAAGCAGAAAGGGAGATGTCAGGACGGATCGCAGATGCGGATAGGGAGTCGCACCTGCGGAGCTGCGGATGCGGCAGGGTGACTGCAGATGCGGCCTGGTGCTTTTAGTGAAATTTTGTAGAAGCGGAAGTTGTGACCGTAGAAGCGATTCCGCATAATCAGAAACTTGACCGCAGATGTGAAAGTGACTAGGCAGAGGTATTTAATTCCATCTTCGCGAATTTTTGAAGGAGCTGGACATTTTCACTTCGGACTTGGAGCATTGTGGGTGATTTTGAAAAGGGTTTTCGAGGGGTTTCATCAAGGTGAGGATTCTTGAACTTAAAACATGATTCATGGTGAAAATACATGAATTAAGACTGAAAAATTAAGGAATCAAGGGTTAAAAATGGAGGTTAGGGCTTGAACTCAAGAGAGCGAAGAATGGGTATTTGAGGGGCCAATTGGACTCCGATTCTGGTAATTTTGATATGTATAGACTCGTTGCGAGATAAGGAATCCAATTATGTTAATTTTTTGATTTTTCGAGAAGTGGGCCCGGGGCTCGAGTTTTGCAAATTTCATGAATTTCGATATTTTTGATTGGGTTATATTCCCTTAGCCTATTGTAATGTATTCATTGTGGTTTTGATCAGATTCAACAGTTGAGGAGGTCGATTCGCGAGGCAAGTGTGTAGCGAGCTAGGATTTTGGCCAGCTTGAGGGGAGTAATGGTAGTAAATGATATCCTGAGGGTTTGAAACCCCGGATTTGCACAACGTAGTGCTATATTGAGGTAAAACACGCGCTTAAAGGTGAGCGTGTGGTTGTTTACTACTAGGGATTGTGACTTGGTCCGTCCTGTTTGATATTTTACCGCGTATTTGACTGATATGTTTTGTTTATCAGCATGATTTGGGCTTAAATTCCGATTATTTGAATTCTTCGGGGATTGTTATCATTATTTCCTCACTTTTTTGACACATTATTTGAACTCAGTCCTAATGATTATACTGTTTTGCAAACTCAGCTGCTTTAATTGAATGTTTGAGACTTTAAATGATATTTCACTGTTTTTTGGGTTGAGAACTATTATTTTGTGGATGCCCGAGGGGCTATGATATTTACTGAGTGAGGCTTTCAGGCCTTGAGCGTGATGTGAGGAGTCTTTCAGGCCTCGAGTGCATGGTGAGGAGGCCTTCAGGCCTCGAGTGCATGGTGAGGAGGCTTTCAGGCCTCGAGTGTAATGTGAGGAGGCTTTCAGGCCTCGAGTGTATGGTGAGGAGGCTTTCAGGCCTCGAGTGATCGTGAGGAGGCTTTCAGTCCTCGAGTTTGATGTGAGAGGGCTTTCAAGCCTTGCGATGATATAGCGCTTGGGCCGTAAGGGGCCCCTCTGGAGTCTGCACCCCTACAGTGAGCGTGGGTACCCATGTGATGTGAGAGTGAGCCCGTGGGGCTGATACTATGCTAAGCTGTTGATACTGGGCCCGAGGGGCAGGTTTACTATTTACTCCTTACTTGTTGTTTTACCTGATTTATCTATTTTAATTGAGATTTCATTTGATATTCACGGATTTTACTGTTTTAAGGAATTTACTGCCTAATGTAGAACTGCCTTGTGCTATTATGTGTGTTCTTATCCTCGATTATTATTTATTATTACTGCTCACTGGATCGGAGTACTCACATTACTCCCTGCACCGTGTGTGTAGATACAAGTGTTCCTGAGGCATAGTTCGAGCTGTTTCAGTTGTTCAGATCTCACCGGAGTCATCGAGGTAGCTGTATGGCATCCGCAGACCCGATTTCTCCCTCTATCCTCTTTACTTTCAGTATTTTAGACTATCTCTTGTTTAGACTATCTCCAATTGTTACGGACTTATATTAGAGGCTCTTGACTCGTGACACCGAATCGGTGGGCTATGTAGTGATGTTTTGTTGAATTTCGCACATTTGTATCATGTTAATTTGGTGTTTAAATTCTGCTAATTGGTAATGAATCCTATAGGAGGGATTGAGAGTGTCGAATTTGTCGGGCTTGCCTAGCATTGTGATGGACGCCATCACTGTCGATGCCCCCTATTTTTCTAAGGGCGAGAATCGAGTTTCGACATTATGGGTGGAATGACTCTTTTATCCCCTTTCCGGGAATTTGGGTTATGGATTTTGAAGAGTCGACACCTAATGATTATAGAGCATTAGGACACTTTAAAAGAAGAGAAGAAGATTTTGAAAGAAAAACCAGAGTTCGGGTAAGGGCTTGAGATTATCTCGAGGGGAAGGTGTTAGGCATCCCTCAAGATCCACTAGTGTAGTTCCCGGCCGTGCTTAATTGTGACTTTAAGAGTAGGCGTGAACAAGCAAAGTTTGCACATAGGAAACATAGCAAGTTGAAAATTTTGAAAGAAGAAAGACACAAGTTGTTTTGAAAAGAGGAATTTTGGTTGAAAACATTAATCTAAGATAGAACATTAAAGAAGAAGAAAGGGGTCCTAAGGTTAAACATAATATGGATCACTTTGGTGCAATACCCAGCAATCATTCTCACACGAGATATTAGCGCACCAGTCATCATATCCATATTCTACCCTTCCCACCCTGTTAAGGTATTTAAAAGCGATTAGTCTCATTTTACTTATTGCATGCTAGTACCCCCCTCAACCTATCAGTCCTGGGGTGTTAGGACTTCTAATCCTAAAAGGGGAAGAAAGGGATGGGGGCTTTGTATGGAGTTTCAAAGGATAAAAGTCTAATTCGTCATTCAAAACATATAACAAGTAGGGGATAGAACAATAAGACAAACCAAGGCTCAAAGAAACCCCTTTAAACAGATAACATATAGTTTAGCATGTCTTGCATATACTGGTTTGGTCTTAAATTAAAATTAAGCGGCGAACGGATCAGTTTAACACATAGAATTAGATAAAAAGTCTACATTAGGCAACTTGGATCCAATTGTTAGGTTCTGGAGTATTTTACCGGATTATTAATTAAGGACTAACACAGATACGTTTTGAAAGAAGTAGAAATCTGCAGAAGTTCAGAAAGGTTTTGGAAAGTCGCTGGAACTGTTTAAAGAAATGTTTCAGAAGTAATGTGTTTATAAAAGGAGGCGAGAGTTTGAAAGTTGTTTTGAAATTAACTTCAAGAAATAAAAAATTTCAGACAGAGAATTGGGAAAAATGATTTTAGGAATGCGTGTTTATTAAGTTGCAGACAGGTTTGGACGAATCTGTTGAAAAATATTGAAATAGTTGCCAGATTACATGCTTGTAACTTGAGCGAGCTTGAGATCCTATAGGCAGGATGTCTACTTCGATTTCTTTATTTACTCAATGCTATTTTTACCGTTTCAGGCAGACAAGAGTTGTGTTATCCTATCGTTTGCCTATTTTTTTTATGCAATTCTATAGGCATGATTTCTATATGCTTGAATGAAGAAAAATGCAAGCCTATGGACATGATCTCTAGGTGATTCAAACATTAAAAGCCTATAGAGATGATATCTAAGTGATTCAAAGTAGTAAAAGTCCTATAGGCATGATATCTAGGCGATTCAAAGTATTAAATCCTATAGGCACGATTTCTAAGTGATTTAAAGTATTAAAAGTCCCATAGGCATGATATCTAGGCGATTCAAAGGAGTAAAAGTCCTATAGGCATGATTTCTAGGTGATTTAAAGGAGTAAAAGTCCTATAGGCATGATTTCTACCCTTTAACATGCAAATAACTAAAAATCCCTCCCATACCCTTTACTACTATATTCCCTAAGTTTTTATTACAAAGTTATTATTACAGAGCCAAAAGTAAAAATAAAATACATCATAGCCCACAGCTAGATCCAAACTGCCTAATGCAATCTTGATATCTAATACATGTGTTTTACCAAATCTGGATTCCAGATTCCAAGGCCTTCTCTTAAAGTGTTTCAGAGTTCCAAGGAGCTTCAAGAGCCCAGGCAATGCTTACACCCTAAAGAGTTAATGTTGTAACGGAGTAGTGTAATATGTGGAATTACCAGCCCTTAGGCATCCAAGTTCAGAGGGAGCTCTAGGGTCCCTAAGCATGGCTTACCGGAGAGGGGTAGAACTTAAGAGCTAGGAGTAAGTGTAAAGTGAGAGTGGAACCTTAGTAGGAGGTGGTCATACCCAGCCATGGCATAGACTGGCACACCCCTAACCTCTTGCTTAGATTCAAACAAATAAAAGCAGACTCTTATAGAGTCAAACTCAGGTCTGAATGGTGATCAGGACACCAACAGACCTAAATTAGAGCTTAGCATATTGAGGGGAAAGGGAATGGGAAAGCAATCGAGTAAAGACTCAGAAGAGTCTAGCTCTAGATCACAGACAGCAATTCATAGTGCTGCTATGACCCAGGACAATACTCACATACAAAGGGAATAGAGGGAAAGGGATTAAAACATAACCTAAAAAGACATAGCATGCTTGAAGGTAATTACATAGTGCAGGAAAGCATAAATAAACTCACAAAGAAAGAAGGGATAGAAGTAGAGAAGTTGAACATATAAGAAGGATGCTATTTAATATAGAAGAATATACCAGTTATAAATTCTAGAATAGCAGGATAGTAACAACAAACATACAACCAGGAACAACAGGAACACACTCAAGAAAACTCCCAAGTGCTTAGAAGTTCAGACAGCATGAAGTACAGATGTAGAATGCTCAGTAGTAGTGTAGAGAAATAGAGAGTACTAATAGTAGTAGTAAAAAAGACAGAGAGGTGAATTCTGATTTTGATTTGCAGTCCCAATTCCATCATGAAGTGAAAAGAAGAGCATGTATTTATACTTGAAATCAGACATGCAAGCAAGGAAAGAAAATTAGTCGAGTATCAATTAAGATCAATCAATTAACAGAGGTTCCTTTGATTAAGGAATCCCAATTTGATCAGTAAAGGACAAG